>BMAO01010790.1:0-97749 GCA_019973975.1 Trichonephila clavata
GAAACCTTGGTGGGACCCCTAAAAAGGTGCTGGGGACCCTCAAGGGTCCGAGGACCACCATTTAAGGACTGCTGCTCTAGCAATGTGGTTAATTAAACAAAACAAAATTTCCAACTATAAAATTATTTTTGTATTTCTGCAGAATGATCAAAATATCTTTATTAAGATCACAAAAATCCTAAGCACAATTGGAAATTTTTAAAGATATATGTCTCATAAACAAGTAGTCTTATTTTAGGCATTTTACTCTTTCGAGCACGCCCTCTGGTACTTTTAAGATTTCCCAGATAAAATCTTCTGAAAAACGTATTCACCTGCTTACGAAAGCATCTTTAAGATAAACGGAGCCCAACACAGCACACTTGCACTTAACATAATTAAACTAACTCTCTCGCCGTGTTAGAACAAACTGGAATAATCATTCTGTCCGAGGGATAACGCTATCCATTACTCAAAGGAATATTTATGTTGGCCTTAGAATATACAGGAAATAATTACGTTTCCTCTAATCTGAGGCATCTGGTTCCGAGATAATGAAGATGGAGATGAGGATTTAATCAGATTCTTACCGCTATCAAATGTTACGCGATTACATGGATATAGTTCTCATAAAGGGAATTTTAGCTGAATAGAGCAATGAAACACTTTCAGCTGAGAAGTTGTGATTAAAACATTTTATTCGCTAATTAAACAGTTTTAACAATTCTTAAAGCAAGAAAAACTGGCAATACCTACAGAAATTGTGAACAATTCATAAAAAGGTGTGCTACTTAGTAAAAAAAATAGTTAACTTATGATTACAACTGTAAAATTATTATTCTTTTTGATTGCACATTTCACCACTTAAAAATAAAACTCAATTTTTTTTTAAAGGGTGGGAGAAATTAATAAAATAATCTTCATTAACCGGCATCTCTCGCAAGAAAAAAGCGACCTAAAGTTCTCGCGCAGGGTATGTCATACCCACGGGTGTTTACACTGTGTTTTTACCGTAAAACTTATATATAGAAAGGTTGAAAAGGAAGAAAAGTAGAAAATACAACATGTTTATTACATTTTTTTCAAACGTAAATTTAGTTTTTCTGTTCTTTTTATAAATGCATTCAGTGCATTGTTTATACACTCATTTAATCTAGTCGTGATTGAGCGCGATGTTTTCACCGGATCTTAATTTTTTTATCTGTATCTTTTTAAAACTAAACATATAGAAGTATAAACTTCTCTATTCTTTAAGTTCAGAAATTTTGGAATTTCTTTTTCATTTTCTCTTATTGTTCCAGCAATAGTTTTTTTCCTTCAAAAGTTCATCAGAAAGAGGATAAGATGTGTACCAGTTGTTTCCTATAAAATTGCGTTCTTCCCAAATATTTTTGTGTCTATATATATATATATATAGAATATTTATTTTCGACGGTGACTCCCTTTTCTAAATCTGGATCGATTTCAGTGAAAGAATCATACTTGTCGTTATACTCTTCAACATTTGATTTTTCCTCATCATAACCGCAAAGAGAATTTCTTCATCCGAAAATACTGTTGCACTATATATACCTATTATATACTGTATCTATTAAATTACTTAAATATCACATTTCTTCATCATAACTACAATAATATGCCACAGCATAAGGAAGATTTAAAACGTGCTCATGCATTCAGAACTGTAACGGTGATCCATGCGCAGGGTATGGCATACCCGAAGAGGCGATATCCAAAAATATCTATTTAGAATTCGCCTACAAGCTAAGGCCCCTCAAAGGATAGGACCTTAAAGTCAGTAAATAAATAATGTAAAATGTACTTAATAAAATTTTTAATAAGAAGAATGGTGCTGCATTTTTTTTATAAGAGTTATCAGGTTATAAAGAATTTACGTCCCTTCTTCCCTGTGACCCAGATAGAGGTGTGGGAGGAACTAAATGATCAGACGACATGATGAACTTCAATTATTTTTATTTTATCATTATATTTAACTCAGACACAATTAACACTCTAAATATGATAACTTTGATCAGTCTGAGAAAGGAGATGAGATGAGATGGCGTAGGGAGAATATATTCAATCATGCAGCTCTACCTTTAAGATAACTTTATACAGAGCTTATTTATTTAATGACCGCACAAATAGTTTAACTCACCAAACATCAACTTGATTAAAGATCACAATACTTGAATTCTTGCAGTCTTCTATCTTACACGTTGACTTTAATAGCTCTCCAATAGTTAAACTAATTACTTTCTTAATATTCCAACTTCTCGCTTCCTACACTGTTTACATATACGTTTCACTGCCGATTTACTTCACTTCTCATCTATTCACAATTCACTTCACTTCCAATCTATTCTCACTTCATTAACTCTCAATCTCGCGAATAAAGAATATATATATTAAACTTAATTTGTATAGTCACGCTTTCTGTCTTTTCGGAGAAGGTTGGTTGAAAAAAATGCTGGACCAAAAGAATTCCCCAGAGGTTAATAGAAGGATACGTATAGAACCGTCACAAGGTTAACATTTGAAATCTGCATCTTAACTTTAAATGAGGGGCCTACGCGGAACACCTGAAAGGTGCTGGGGACTCCCGGGATTCCGGGTACCTCAGTTTAAAAACAGCTGAAGTATAGTATTTTATTACACCTAATCTACAAGTTTAATTTCTTACTATTTCATAATAATATATGTTCCTGTTGCTATGGTAGTAGATAATATATATTTATTAAGAAAGGTTATTAAATATTTACAGTATTCTTAAGTATTAATGTGTATTAGATACATGTTACGTATTATACCACTATAGTGATGTATTACATTAGCTATAAATCATTCATTGCAACATTGTACTCTGTATAAAGACTGCATTAGTCATATATTATTCATTACACGCTAAAGTGTGTTTATTACTAACTACTGAAGTAGGCGCTCGTTCAACACGTTATATAATCTGTACAGAGCGGAGAAAATTAAGTAAATCTTAAATCAGATAACATTAATCATGTTTAAAAATATATAAGTAAAATTATCTATAACATTTCATTTAATTATTTTTTCGGAATACATCCATTTTATTTATATTAACAAATTTATAATCCAGCGTTTGTTTTAATTTTGCTCAGATATAAGACCAAAAAAAAAAAAAACTGTAAACTATAGAAGACAGAGTTATAATTTTATAGCCCTATTAATGTGACTTTTAAGAAAATTTATAATTTAGGAAGTTTTTACGATCCCCCCCCCCCCTTCAACGCATAAGTTTCCTTATGGCTAACTCAACACGTGTCATATCCTCATATCGAGTAAATTGGTTTTAAAAAAAAACCAGTCAAAGTACCTATATAAGTACCTGTACCAAAATACCTGTATAAGTACCTACTTTTTTCTTCCAAAGAGAAAAATTAATTGGATTGGAATTTGAACCAAGTTAAATAAAATCCAAGATGGTGGATTTAATAAGCATAATTATACTACTAATTAAGCTAACGGCTAATATTTGCTGTTAGTAAGCTGAAGAAACTGGATGTTTTAATCGCAGCATATTAAAAGGAGGATTATCAAAATATGTTTTCTCCCATAGCATAATCTAGGCCGAAAGTAGCTTTTTCAAATTGCAAGGACATATTCCATTTATCTGTAACCTACAAAAACACACTTTTAAAAAATTCTGAATTGATAAAATCACATCTGAATAAATTTAGCTAAAATGTTTTGAAATGTAGATTACTTTACTAGATTTTACTACACAAAGTAGGGTTTTTTGATTTTTATTTAGCTTAACTAATCGTGCTTGGGAAACAACAGTATCAAGTGAATGGAAAAATGAATCGTGGATAACATTTAGCTATCATAGAGAGATTTGTATTATAAATATTAAAAAAATTACTTACATAATTAATATTAAAATGATCATTTTATTATTAGAAAAAGTAAAAATACATATATGTACATGTTACCGTTTAAGCTCAAAAGCCGTTACAGTGCAGATAACCAAGCTATTTTGCAGATTAACTGATTCGCTCCGTTAAAGGACGGAATCAAGTGTTTTCTTCAATTTTTTGTGCACCTATATAAGTACAGTAAAATACGTTTGACGCGAAAACGCTTAAGACGAAATATCGGTTTACACGAAATAATACAACGGTCCCGACAAACGACTATGTATTTTCATGCATCCCCCCCCACCCATTAACACGAAACGAATATCGCTTAACACAAGAACATTTCTCCTCTGGGAATAAACAAAATGCGGGAAACATCAGCCGTATCGTGCTGTCCTATTGTATCATCGGAAGAATTCATTGCAGTAGATGATGATGATGTGTACAACTCCAATTATCGCCGACAAGGGCATTTTGGAGTTGGTTCAAAGCTCAAAAAATATCATTGATGCAGATACCGACGACGAAAAGGAAATAAATAATGCAGTTCCTGATCTCACACCGAAATGCGGAACATCATGAAAAAAAAATTATGCGTAGTTATTTAGATGCAAATTCCGATGGTAAAATGAATAACAAAATGGACAAAATCGAACAATTTGTCGCTATAAAAGACAATGCAAAGAAAAATATCAGATTATTTTTCCAAAATCTCAAATGTTTTGTTTTTCAAAAAGCTTGAAAATTTTGTATTAAATTTCTTTAAGTTCTTGCTAATGTTTTTGTTTCATTGACTTTTATAAAATATATGCGTTTATTCATATCTATGGAAATAAAATAAATTCTAATAAACTTCATTTTGTTGATATATGGGTTTTTTTGCAATATCCTTTTAACACGAAAAATATTTCAGTCCCTTCACAGTTTTGTGTTAAGCGATATTCACTGTAATACCATTAGAGCTTCAATAAAGAATATAGAAAAAAAATATATATATTCGGAAAAATAACATCTATACAACAGCAAAGTATAATTACTCGATCCATTATTTAAATATTTGAAAAAATACTTTATTAAAGCTTCATCTATGTACACTCCGGGATTTTAAAACTAAAGCGTGCCATACATAAATATTAATTATTATTTAAAATGTGACTCGAAAGCAATAAATATTAGCTTCAATTAATAATGTTCTAGTGACATCAGTGCCAATTAATCTTCCGGAGTGTTGGTTTCAAAATTCGTTGTTACAAAAACATATTATTTACATTTTTCCTGTTTTACTTCATTATTTTCCTGGCTTTTCCCCCTCATTTTTACTTCACGAACAACCGTGGTAAAATTCTAATTAAAATGTTGTCAACTTTATTATTCTTACTTTAGAAAAAGTATACATTGTGAAATAAAAACAAATGTTTATATATTCTTGTCCACCACTCCTTAGAAGTTTTCCTAATGAAAAAATTAAGTATTTTTTCTCCGCTGCACTAAACAAGCATAATTTAAAAGAGTTTTTCTCAAAGAAAAAAAATACAGACAAATGAAAAATTATTACTCGCAACAAAAAGGAATAAAGCATAAAAAATTAAATTTGTAAATATTTGTATATTTTTCTCTTTCTTTCCTTCCTGCTTCTTTATTTTTAATCGCTAATTGTCTTACAGAAATAATTAATTTTTACTATTCAAATATTAAAACAAAAAACATGGAATGTAAAGAAGAATAAGTCAAGGATTTTATTTTTTAATTATTATTCTTTTACAAAGGAAAACAATTTTTTTCGTATAGTAAAAGAATAATCAATAGCCAAAAGTGATAATTTATCTAATGTATTTTATATTTAACAAGATGTATTTTAGATACATCTATTCTTTTTTTCAACTCTTTCTATTAGTTCACTCTTCTCCCTATATATATATATTTATATATCTTGTGCAATTTTTCAATCGTTAATAAAATACTTTCAATTCATCCAATCAAGTTCAAATACATTTTTTTAAACTTGTAGTGGAAGACACTTGTCGTTAATACACACATTTTTTTCAAATATTAATTCCTTTATTTAATTAAAAATGAATAAATAGTAACAAAAGTACTAATCCAACAGCATATATAGAAATGAAACTCGTTCGTTGTGTCCCTCTAGCGCAATGGATAGTGCGTTGGACTTCCAACTCAAAGGTCGTGGGTTCGAATCCCACCTAGGTTGGCCCGATTTTTGAGAATGTGATTTCTTTTTTACCATATTATTTTATTAGAATAATTAAATTTAATTAATGAATAAATATTAACAAACAAAAAATAGTCCAACACCCTATATAGAAAGGAAAATGGAAAATTGCAAGGAAAATCACTCTATTTTGCCAATTAATATTGTGATTCTGTCATATGTATATACATATTCATATTAATCATAACTATTTAATAAAAAGTAACTAAAATAAAATTTTCCTTTGTTGACCTAAGTAGAAATTGACTTAATTTTTTTTTATATTACTTGTTATAATCAAAATATTAACAAGGATTTGAAATCAAATTCGCTTAGAACAAGATTTCACATTTTTAAATCTCACAGTTCCTTTCTTTATAAAGGTAAGATACTTCAAACCAGAAGTATTCTTTTGGTGTGTATGTAAACCAAAACATGTTAATTCATATAATTGTACAAAATGTTATCTCGAAGGAAGCTAGGTATTCATAAAGAAAACATTTAACACAAAAAAGCGATAAAGAAATGTAAATACTCGTTGCTTAGCGGATTATATCGTTCCTAAATCATAAACATACTAAAAAATAATAGTGCAAATGTTACTGTTAAAGCTCGAAAGCCGTTAATGTGCAGATTAACTGATTTGCTCCGTTTAAGTACGGAATCAAGAATTTTGTGCATTTTATAACAAGGTAAATTTCACAGTAGCGGTTTCTTGTATCGTTAAAAAGTTTGTTTCTCTCATTTCTTTTATGGTTGGAATTTGACTGAAAACGTTGACTCATCACAGAATAATTTATCGTAAACATTTAGAAACAGTGGCAGCAACAGTAAATGTATCCGATAAAAGACTGTTTGAATTAATTTATCGTGAATTTAATTACGACGACCAGTATCTTCCGGAAACAAATTAAGTGTTTAAAGTTCTAATATTACAAAGTATACCGATATAACATTGCAATCATGATAAACTATTGTATTAACGTGATTTTTTAGGTATCGAACAACAAATAAATAACATTATGTCACTTTAATTAATTGCAATGACATTTTAAACCGTTTGATTCTTTTTATTGTAGTTTTTCAATGGACTGCTGATTTATTTAATCAACTATTGTGTTGATTGTTCGGTTGTATTAGATTGATTATTTAGATACACAACCAAAAAACAAATAAACAACATTTAATTTAAGCGTACAGAAACATTTAATTTAGCGTTTTAGTTTCAACAAAGATCTTGTTTTTACTTTAACGAGTATACAGTAGGTAATGTGCAGATTACGCAAGGAATTTGTGAAATGAAACAATTTTCCGCTCTTTAATGGATCACCTTAGTTAATGTGTAGATTAACTAACTAATCTGCAGATTAACTGATTCCTGTACTTTAGCGGTAACATATAGATACATTAACTTTATGTATTGAAAAATTCAGGCAAAATTTTATTTCTGAGTGAATGAATGAATGAATATTAACGTCCCACTGTTCAGCTACACGAGGGCTTTTTGGGGACGGTCCGCGTAATTTTGAACCATGGTCAAGTGACGCGGACGACACCTGAGCTGGCACCCCCCTCTCCTAACTACCACACCACACCAACGGGAGGACGTTTGAGCTCTCGACAGATTTAACGTGCATCGCTCCCCTACACGGCGGATCTTTAGTGGTACTAGGATCGAACCCATGACAATTTTATTTCTGAGATATCAATGGAGAGATCATTTTTGTTGATATTGAGTAAATGTATGATATTAAAATTGAAGAATACTGTTGTGATTTATCATAAATATTTGTTAGAAAATAAAACGTAAGGTTAAATTAGTTGAAATAATAAATTTAAGCTTGAAATGAAAGGAGAATAAAAATTTATTTTTTTAGATTGATTTCTCTTCAGTAAACTATTGGCATGGCAAAAAAGTAATTTTGATTTTTTAGTGAAAAATTTTTCTACATTAAAAATAATCTTTTACCAGTCAAATACTTTCCATTCTGTTTGATTATATGTTCCCATTTCTCTGGCAACTTCATGATTCCGATCTCAGTTTTTAGTCAATATCAGCAAAATACTCAACCAAACGCAGTTTGACGTCAGCATTATTACTGAATTTCTGTCAGTCAAAAAGATCTGTAAACATCGATATAAATGATAATTCTATTGTGCAAAATCGAGGCTAAAAATGGACTGTCTACAATAAGATTAATCGAAAAAGATCATGATTCAAACTTGATACCTCTTTAGCATAATTTTTAGTAAGATTTAGGAAAATATTGGAACATTTTTGAGAAGCAATGTCGCATCCTCCATATAGCCCTGACCTTGCACTATCTAATTATTACTTATTTTTAATTTAATCATAAAGTTTAAATAGCGAAAATTTTAATAATAACGATGCCTTTAAATCACATTTGGTCGAGCTTTTGCTGATGAGAACCAGAAATCCAATGAGAGCGGATTAATGAAATCTTAAAAACGACAGCAAGTAATTGAACAGAATGGAAGATATTTGACAAAATGAAGCTAATTTTTTTTTGTGCAGAAAAATTTCATATCAAAAATCCGAAATTACTTTCTTGCCAACTAAATACCTGAAATTCTTTCGCGGATTTCTGAAAGTTCCACGGGTATAGACAGCATTTTATTTTTAGTTTCTCTTTCAATGTTGCCTTCAATTTATATCATTTCCATAAGTAATTCAATGCGATTGAATTTTTTCCCCAAAATGCGAAAATATTTATATCTCCTTCGCGTATAAACCACAGAATCTCATTTACACTTCTTCACAATGACCCCAGCAATTATTCTCCTACCCTTTAAAGCATATCCCAGAATCTACCTTGAACTAAAAACCAAATATCACAATTCTTTTTGCCAGCATAGAAAAATAAAGCATCACTTCCTATAGCACCTGTTAGATTTCTTCCATTATTTATAATTTGTGAGTCGCATAAAGCAAGATTCGTGTGCGCGACGCGACAAAAGCTCTGGCCAGAAAGCAGAAAAGATCTCCATATCTATCACGTTTCGCATCCTCTTACCGTGCACTAGCACTCCCTGGGCAATTTCCATAAAAGCCGAGTCATTTGTCACGTTTCCATAGCGACCGCAGTTACCGGGCTTTTTCTTTCAAAACGAAGGATTATCATGAAGAATGTTTCTCTTTCTTCTCCTGTCGTACTTGTGTCTCCAAACGAAAGAGAGGAGGCGGCGAAATTCAATCTGTCGACCCCCCTTTGTATGCAAGACATACCCAGACATGATATTTCTAGGAATAGAGTTGCTTTTTTGTAACGTACGGTAACAGATATTGTTTCTGGCAATCATCCGAACAAAATAGTTACAAATACTATTTGTAAGAGAGAGTATTCGGTTTCGTTAATATAGAATGAACCAAAAAAGTAGTCTTGAATATAAAAATTTATTGCAAAATAACTATTTAAGGTATCCGATTAACTGCGACAGTTTTTTTTTTAATGGAGGTATGGGGACTTTTTTGTGGTTTTTAGATTTATTTACTGCCTTTTAAGAAAAATATGCTAAAATTAAGAAGAAAAAAAAGAAATTATTACTAAAATGGGAAAAAATGGGTAAAAATTTACAAAAAAATAACATAAACGGGGCCCATTCTGTACCAAAAGTTTATGAAGAAATTTTCAATTTTTCAATTCTTAAGCATTGCTATGTTACTCATTTTTGAAATGACCGTCAGGATACGAAATATTTTATTTTTACAAACACTAGAGCACTTTATCTTAGTTATTATATGAAATTACTTAAAAAAACATTGATTATATTAACATAAGGGACTGTAAATTTTGTAATAAAACAGTGATTGATACATCTGAAGGTTAAAACACTTCTATTATACAGAACATACACAAAAAATTTAAGCTAATTATTTTCTAAACTTTTTGAGCAATCGTGTGGTCCCCGTTTGAGCATTTAAAAAAAACACATTTCGAGTAAAACACGTTTTAAAGTACGACATATCGTGCTTAAAGTAATGGCATCTGCTTTCACTAAAACATTTGCAGTTTTTGTTCTAATGAACAGAAAATAATAAACTTTGTATTTTTATAAAGCTTATAATATGGCCCATAAAATAAAATTTTAAAAAAATTGTCCATTTTTTGGCAAAATTAGGGTAGTCGTATACCTTAAAACAATAATCGCAACTAAGAACCTTTGTTATTGGCGAACTTTGGACCCTTTATGTATCAGCCTGACATCGCGGACTCCCCAATCTTTTCAACACCTTTCCCTAACTGCAAAAATATGTCTGAGTGATTTAAATTTTCTTAATAATCCTAAGACTACCTATGCTAATTATACAGACTTTTTTAACTCCCATTTTTTCCTCTAAGAAAACAGTAAGCACCTAATTAATAAATATTATGTTGTAGTGTATGTATATATATATAATGGCTATGTAGTTGCAATCAATAAAAAAACTGAACTAATATTTTTGATCGAAATACATGTTCTACCATAGTTTTTTCATTTGGGGCAATTTAATAATCTAGTCTAGGATGGCATATCATTAATTTTTTTCCACGAGGCCTTTTAGAGTCTGTAAAAGAGGAAAATCTTAACATTAAATTACACCCTTTCACGGACCCCTGGAAATGCACTGGGGCACCACCGGGGGTCCGTGGACCATAGTTTAAGAACAGCTGCAATAATGTAACTTTTGTACCATTGTATAGGTCAGTTTTAGTAGTTTTATTGTGCAGAAAATGGCACGAATGATCTTTCAATAGAGGAAATATTTGTTAGAAATACACTTTTTGCCGAAATGGCGCCAATTCAATAGAAAGCCCAATGTGTACTTTGGTTTCAAGAAACTAAATCGTGTGTAAGTTTCGTCGTTCTTATGGAAGCATACCTCTTGGTGCAGAATCAATAAAGGGATGGTTTGAAATGCTTAAAAAAACAGGGAGCGTTAAGAGTCTTCCTAGAAACTACAGGCTGAAGGTGAGTGAAACATCTGCTGAACTTAACACTGAGCGGGAACTGGAATATCGCTCAAGGCATTCTCCGTGGTACCTAGTGGTCACACATTGAAATTTAAGGAGGTAAATGGTCTTATAAAAGCTCATAATAGTACTTTCAATTTTTCGAAAACACCATATCTAATTATAACAGTTTGAGCACAGTAAATATTTAGAACTCGGTCAAGACTTTTGGTTCAACCTATATTTTTTTTCAATGGATAAATATTTATCAAGTATTCGCTTGCATTTGCTCATATATACTTTATTGTTGCTAAAATTATTTGGTATTTTTAGATTTGTTTAGTGCATTTTAAGGAAAATGTGCTAAAATTGAGAAGAGAAAAATAAATTATTATTACTAAAAAGGGAAAATATAGGTAAAAATTGACAAAAAATAGCATAAACGCGGTCCATTCTGTACCAAAGGTTTATGAACAAATTTTCAATTTTTCAATTATGATGTGTTGCTATATTATTCAATTTTGAAATGACCTCCAGGATAAGAGATATTTTCTTTTTTACAAAAACTAGACCACTTTTTCTCTGTTACTATATGAAAATGCTTAAAAGGACAGTGATTATATTCACATAAGGGACTGTAAGTTTTGTAATAAAACAGTGATTGATAAATCTGAAGGCTAAAACAATTCTACTAATATATAAAACTTACACAAAAAATTTCAGTTAATTATATTCAAAACCTTTTAAGCAATTGCTGACCCCGTTTGTGATTATTTTCAAAAAATCACATTTCGAGTAAAACGCGTTTTAAAGTATGACACTTTGGTTAAAGTAATAGCATCTGCTTTTACTAAAACATTTGTAGTGTTTGTTCTAGTGAACAGAAAATGATAAACTTGGTATTTTTATTAAGATAAGATGGCCCATGAAATAAAATCATAAAAGAAATTTGTCAATTTTTGGCAAAATTCACAATTTTAGGGTAGTCGGATACCTTAAGCGCCAAATTACATTATTATTGCATTCAATACATTATTATTGTAATAGGGGGAGGCGATGAAAATCATGACTGAAAATCGAGTCGCAAATATTGGAAGTTTGAGAAGTGCTGTATAAGAGTCAGAATTTGAGTGGCTGCAATTAAGACTGATGTCCTCTCTAACTTGACAAATTGAAATCGAAGTTGAACAGATACAGATTCACTTAACTGAATCAATTTTCCAGTTTTATAAAAAAATATTTTCCAAGATATTTTCTATAAATTGTAGTTATTTTTGATTGTGCAGCCAGTTTCTAACCGAAGAGATCAGAAGTGTCATAAATTTACCAATAAATCGATCACAAATTTTTTTGAATACGTGGAAGAAATTTTTATTGTGCATTATTCAGCTGTAAACTATAAAAAAATCGATATAAATGAGTTTTATTGTGATTAAAGGATATAATACGAAATATAAAATAATATATAATCAGAGCTAACTTAATATAAAATAAGGGAAATATGCGCATAAAAATCTGCGAGATTTGATGTTTATGGGGAAATAATTTCGATGATCTATACACGTAGTAATTTTAACAATACATTTTTTTAAAAAAGTGATAAATTTTTCAAAAATTTATTTATAATACCTTGAATTATGGAAAACTGTTATAAAAATGCAAAATATTTAATTTATCAAATTATTAAGGGTATAAAAAATTATGATTTATTTTTTATCCCATTGTAAATTAAAATTTATTTGCCCAAGTAATAAAACTACTTTCTTGGTAATAGAAATAAAATTGTATTCCTTGCCCTCCTTAGGCAATAAAATAAAAAGAAAATGACTGTCAAATAAAATGAATAAAGTTTTACGTTACTTTCAGAAATTTAATCCCTTTACAAACGTAATCAAGTTTACGGAATACGTACTCAAATTCCTTTACTTTTTATACGTACTCAAATTCCTTTACTTTTTATACGTACTCAAATTCCTTTACTTTTTATACGTACTCAAATTCCTTTACTTTTTATACGTACTGAAATTCCTTTACTTTTTATACGTACTGAAATTTCTTTACTTTTTATACGTATTCAAATTCCTTTACTTTTTATACGTATTCAAATTCCTTTACTTTTTATACGTATTCAAATTCCTTTACTTTTTATACGTACTCAAATTCCTTTATTTCTTCAAGGCCATTGTTGAAGCGTCTACGACACATAATCAAAAGAGAGATTTTAGAATATTTTAAGAAAACTCAACTGTAAATATTTTATTAATTTTTTTGTTTTTGTGAATAATAGTAAAGTTAGGTACAAAATAAATAGGTTTATTTGTGTTATTATTATTCACAAAATAATAGCTTTATTTTGTGAATAATAATAAAGTTAGGTACAAAAAATTTATCTAGCTAAATTTCTTACGAACAAAAAAAAACATAAAATTGAAAGATTGCTTGATGCTTTTTTAGCACATTTATACAGTACAGTATTTTGAAAACAAGAGGGGAAAAGATAAATATTAACAGTCCACGATTTCTAAATGCTTAATGAACGTCACATAGATAATTGAGAACGTCAACAGAGCTTTATTTTTAACAATGAGAATTCACGAAAACAAAATGATACAACTCAAATAAGGAAATAGGAATACCGACGAGAAAAAAAGGGGGGGGGATGCTTTGAAAATATGTGAAGATTTTATTTCTTTAAAGAAAAAAATGTCTTGGCAATATTTTTTACAAATTTTTTAAGTTGACTTACTACGTTGGGAACCATGGTTTTGAAAAAAGTGTATAAATATATAACTTTTTTTGACATTTAGTGACACTTGAAAATTGGAACATAAAATTATTTAAGAATAAAAATAAAATTGTTTCTACGGAAAAAAATATGATTTAAATGAAAGTTATTGTCAAAAAATGAAAAAAAAAAATTACAAAATTTCTAAACCTTCTTTTCTGAAAAATACTTCAACAATATTATGCCTATATATAGCTAGAACTTCTATATTGGGTTTGAACTACGATTTTTGAAAGACATAATTTAGAACTGGGTTTATTCATATTTTATTATATCAGAGCAGATGAATTTTAACAAAAAACACCTCTTATTATAATTTAATTGATCGTAGCTCTGCAAATAAGAAGAATTTTTCAAAAATCCTAGTCAGTTCCGGTATAGAATCCTTAGCTAGATGTACGAAAAATAATTTTATTATAGAATAGTTTTTCGTAAAAAGGAGAATGTTTTGAAAGTATGTCATTCTCCCTTCATATTTTGCCAAACAATTGCATCTGAATAATTTTCTTGTAATATTACCCTTAAAATAATTTTCTCTCTATTCTAATTCAACTGACACTAAATATTAAAAAAAATTATTCATACGCTTTTTTCAAAATCACATTTCTGAAAGTAGTTATTTTTAATTTAAACGAATTAAAATGACAACAGTGCTAAAAGTATTAACTGAACATCAATATATTAATGCTGAAATAAATCATATAAAAGTTCATGCTTGGCAGAATCGAATTTTTCATTCTTCAAATTTTTAAGGGGACGCAGTATTTTAAGGGACACGATTCAATTGGCAAAAATCGGTCAAAAGAAAAATCAAATGTAATTTTTTGTTTAAATTATTTTTTATATACTTTTCTACAAACTCACAAAATTTGAAAGCTCTAAGTTTAAAAAACGCAGAGTTACTATAACTTAAACATTTGTTTTTATTCACATTCCAAAGGCAAATCAAAACTTTAAGCTGACTTACCTCAAAATAGATAAAATAACTAGTTTGTCTTCATTTAAAATGCTAAGGAGTTTTTTTTCTATTGTGCTTAATACTTGGAAATTTTTTAAACTTGTTGCTAATAGTACATGGAACAAAAGTTGGTGTGCATTTTTCAATCAAAGCAATACTTAATTTTTAAAAAATAATTGAAGTTGGAACTTACACCTTTTTTAAGGAAATTTCAATAAGCATTCATAAAAAGAAGTATTGTACGAATACCACAATCATGTTATCACAAACTGCATAACAGCTTTTGTTATACATAGTTTAACGTCTTTGTAAATTAAATTTCATATATGTACATCAATTTTTGTAAGATGAGTAGCATTTTAAAATCACTTCATAAGTTTCAAGTTTTTCATTTGAAAAATTAAACAGTTATCTTTTTATGAATTTTTGAGCCCAAAATCTGTTTTACATCATACATACACATAGGAGGTAACCAGAAAAATTATGTGAAAATCATTAAATTAAAAAATGTTGCGTAAATCGTACCATGTCCCCCTTAAGTTCAAAAATTTCCTTAAAAATATTTAAATCACGAAAAAATATTACAAAATCTAGTTTTTTTTAATCCTAGAATCCTGGAACAAGAAGAAAAATGATGCGCTGAAGGACAAATTAAAAGACTTACCTTATTTTCACCTTTAGAACATCAGCTAAAGTAGGGTTGTATTTAGGCAATCTAAAATATGGCGGCCATTCCATATACTGTCTAAAATTTGGCGATAGAGTAGAATATTTGAACAAATCAGGAAACTCATCTCTTGGTTCCTTTGTAGTGGAAACCGTTGTGGTTTTCTTAGTAACATTTTTTTTGTTGGCGTTCTTTGGAGGTAATGGAATGACATTCATTGGATTGTTTGGTGCTTCGGCAGATATTTTGGAAGTCTCCTCACGATTTAAAAATCGTCTGTGAAAAATAAAATGCTGCCGACCATGCACTGAGTCCTCACCCTCAGTTAAGTCACTGCTCTTTAGTATATTTTCAATCACACATATGATAAAGAACACCGACAACACAACCGTAGCGATTACGATTAATCTGTGACTTAATTTCATTATCGATATGATATGCGTTTCAGATTCAATATCCTTGATTATAAATTAACACAGAGCTTTCTTGCATCATAATAATGATGACAACGAGCAGTATTTTTCAAGCAAGCAATGGCAATAGTTTTCCAACATTTCGAAAAAGTTATTCTTTTTTTAAGAAAAAAAAATATAAAAAATTGTGATAAAAGTACAAATGAACAGAATGAATTATTTTCGGAATGTATACAAAAATGTTCTTAGTTGACTCAAAGAACGCATGAAAAATTTGGAATCTAATTAATTGGCCGGTTTGGTAATCACGACGACGTCCTTATCAACTCAGCGATCGTTTGCTAAAAGAGAGCTTCTCCGTCTTGGTCTTCACTCCTATATAGAAGCAACACGTGGAGCTCTAGAACGAAAACGAAGTTCCCCTGACCGCTGTTCTGCGCAAGTTGGTAGTCATGGCAACCCGAGAAAAAATTATTACTTCAAAAAATAGTACGCATGGGTAAATGTGGAAGCAATTTTCGTCTCTTAAATGAGTGCTTAGGTGAAAATCTTCTTTGTCTCGCTTTTCACAACATGAAAAAAAGGAAAAGCTAAATGAAACTGATATTTATGGAATGGTAAAAAGTAGGTTTTTACACTCGTCGCTGCTGATAAAAAGTAATGTTTTCTAACTCCTAATTTTGTTTATCAAATATGTGCTATTATAAGAAAAATGAAAAATTAGAATTTACATCACATTAATTTTTTTCGACATGAAAAAACAAAATTCAAAATGAGTTAATCATTAATAAATAAGAATAATGATCATTTTTTTTAAAAAAAATGTTCTGTTTTGAAATAAGCACTAATCTCCAATCTTGTAAAAGCGTAAACCCAAACCCATTCTAAAAACTACAGTAATATAATAGTAACAATAAAAGATTCTTAAGCCAGCAATGCTTCTTCAGCACCAAATGTCAGCCACTCGAAGTGGAAGTAGTAGTAGTTCTCGCATTTTTTTAAAAAGTAATCTTCCGAAACTAGCTTTGAGCTGGATAAGAAAAACGATCGGTTTCTTCAAAATTGTCGAGTTTCATCTTCTTCCAAGAGATTTTCTCTTTTAATCCTCTTAGAAATTCTGCTGAAATTCGAAGAATCTTCCTCAGAAAAAAGAGTTTTCTTGCAGAAGATAAAAAAAATGTAGCAATCTTCACTCAGCTGAATTCGACACAGTTTCTGAAAGAAAAAAAAAAGAAGAAATGAGTTAAAAATTGAAGGAAAATTTTTAATACTTTTGAAAAAGTATATATTTCCATGACTTTCTATTTCTATTGATCTAGAGTGAACAAATAGTAAAGAAGTGTGTTACGAGGTCAAAAAGAAAGGAAAGTTATTAAAAATAAGTAATTTTAGAAATCTTCTTTTCAGATTTCTTTGAAGGATTTGTTGCGAACATCGCAAGATATTCTTTTTTAGATATTAATATAACCAGCTTAATAAGTTATCGGTTTTGTTCCATTTATTTAAAAGTCATGCAATTGGAATCAATGATAAAGCATTATTTCTTAACTTCACTTAAATTTCGTAAAAATGAACTATAATATATTCTTTTCAAGTATCAAAAAATAATATAAGCTAATAATTTAACGTTGTGAACAACAAGTAAAAATGTATGAAGAAAAAATTTTAGGTGTGATTCGCTTAAAACAGGGTAAGGCAAATGTTTTAGCTGGAGGGCCTTATTGTAAAAGAGGAAGGCGTGACCGCGTCTTTTTAAGGGGGGCATGGTACGATTTAAGAAAAAAATTTTAATTTAAGGATTTTCAAAAAATTTTTAGTTGCCTCTTTTGTGTGTATGCAGATTTTGTGCTCAAAATTTCATTAAAAGTTAGCCCTCTAATTTTTTTTTAAAAAAACTTAATTGTGAAGCGATTTTAAAATACTACTTCTACAAATATTTACTTACACGCATGCAATTCGATTTACACGTACGTCACACTATGCGTAACAAAAGTTGGTATGGGTTTTGCGATAACCTGATTGGTATTCGTACAATACTTTTTATGAATGCTTATTGAAAATCCCTTAAGAAATGTACAAATTAAAAATTATTTTTTAAAAAATAAGTATTCCTTTGATTCAAAAATGCATACCAACTTTTGCTACATGTATTATAAGAAATAGGTAAAAAATCAAAGCATTAGGCAGAACAGAAAAAAAGCCTTAGCATTTTAAATAAAGACAAACTGGTTACTTTATTTTTCCGAGATAAGTTTAAAGTTTTGATTTGCCATAGGGATGTGAATAACAACGAACACAAAAGCTATCATAATTCTGCGTTTTTTAGGTATAGAGCTTTCAAATGTTGTCAGGTTATAGAAAAATATATAAAAAATAATTTAAGCTAAAAAAAAATTAAATTTGATTTTTTGACCGATTTTTGTCAATTGAATCGTACTGTATCTCCTTAAAATAATTACATTCATTGGTTAACTTTGTATCACAGAAAAGCTATAAAGTGTGCTATAAAAATCAATAAATATAAGCTAAATTAAATAGTAGAAGTTTTATTCAATTTATTTGTTATGCTAATTTGGTATCATCTATAGTTGCGAGAACATTTTATTTTAAAATCAGTTTTGATGAAACAAATGTACCTTATCAAACTTTTCTACATTTTTGCTTTTTAAGGTATCCCACTACTTGCGACAACTGTTTTTTTTAAAAATTAAGAAATGGGATTTTTTGTAGTTTTTAGATTTGTTTAGTACATTTTAAGAAAAATATGCTCAAATTAAGAAGATAAAAAATTATTATTACTAAAATGGAAAAAAAAATTAGTAAAAATCTACAAAAAATAGCATAAACGCAGGCCCATTCTGCACCAAAAGTTTATGAACAAATTTTTAATTTTTCAATTTTGATGTGTTGCTATGTTATTCATTTTTAAAATGACCTTCAGGATAAGAGATATTTTAATTTTTACAAAAATTAGAGCACTTTAACTTAGTTATTAGATGAAATTGCTTAAAAAAATAGTTATTATATTAACATAAGGGACTGTAAGTTTAGTAATAAAACAGTGATTGATAAATCTGATGGTTAAAACACTTCTACTACTATACAGAACATACACTAAAAATTTCAGTTAATTATTTTCAAAACTTTTTTTGAGCAATATCGCTGCCCCCGTTTGATCATTTTCAAAAAATCACATTTCGAGTAAAATGCGTTTTAAAGTGTGACATCTTGTGTAAAGTAATGGCATCTGCTTTCACTAAAACACTTGTAGTTTTTGTTCCATTGAACGGAAAATAATGAACTTGGTATTTTTATAAAGCCAATAAGATGGCCTATGAAATAAAATCATAAAAAATATTTATCAATTTTTGGCAAAATTCACAATTTTAGGGTAGTCGGATACCTTAAAGCCTGAATGAAATTCCTTGTTCAAATTCTTATCATAACAAGCACAAGTTTATATCAACCAACTTAGATCTATATTTACTCTTGTAGTTCATACAAAAACTCTGCTCAAAAATAAAAATATGTTCGCCCTAATATAGAGAATATTTTCTGTCTATTTGTTTTCTAGCTGTCTTACAGGCAGCATGTGGACCTGGAGCTGGTATTTGCCCACCTCTGGCTTGATATATTTAGTAATTAAAATTATTAAATCAAATACAATTATTCGTATTTGGAATAATTGGTGTAAAGTAACTACATATGCATATTTGTGAGTAAAATTTTGCTTAAACTTTATTTCTGCAAACATTTTTGCTTGATTTTTGAATTTTAAATGATAAATTACTAATTAATTTACTACGTACACATGAATAACACTATAAGCTTCTTTCCAAAATTGTATGTAAATTATAGAATTAAAAATTGTTAGAGAATATTTACTCATTAAAAGCAGAATACGTCAGAATACATATCAGAATTTTAAATAAAGTATGTTTAAGTAAATAAACTTGATTGAATATGTAACTATTTTTATAACCATCTGCTAATTTTCTAATACAAAGCGGTTTCCTTCTGTTATGGAAAGGTTTTGTATTTTGGGTATACGTTTTGTTAAAAAAAAAAAAAAAACCAAGAATTGTAATACAAAAGTTACAAGCGGTAATTAAAAAAATTCATTCATATTTTTAAAATGGTTAAGTTTTTGAAGTACTATTTATTTTAAATTATCTAATTTATCACAAAAAACTATACTTATGGAAGAAATTATTATGCTCAAATATATAAAAACCATTCAAAGTAAATGATTATAAACACAACTGTCTTTAAACTCAAAACTCTAGAATAGCTGGTATTACAGATTTGATTAAATAACAAAATATTTTACAATTTCCTCTAGCTCTTGCGCCAATAAACCCCAAAATCACTCATTACAATTTCCTCTAAAAAAAAATTCAACATGCGCGAAGGTAGTGAATATCAAAGAATTCGAAAAAGCGGAGGGGGAGGGTTAAATAATTTTCTTAATGTATGAAAATAGTACTTTTTCATTTTAACTGATTTATTTTTATACGATACGACTTATTCTTATTACCACACGCATATTTAATACAGAAAATTAATACTTCTTGATACAAAGTATCTATAAAAATCGCTAAATAAAAGTTTCAAATAAAAAGATTGTGATGTGAGTTTACATATAGTAAATAAAGATTTTGACAATACATAAAAAGTATATTTCTCAATAACATTACAAGTTAAATAATTATAATAAGGGAGATAAGTAATTTAAAAACAATTAGTTACATTAAAGTGAAATTAAATACTATGTCTAGTAAAATTTCCTTTTTCAATGAAGTTAGTGCAAATCTATAAATAATTAAATAAATTAGTAAAAACAAAACACAACGTAAACCCATAAAATTTTAGAGAAAATTTAACATGTGAGAATTTTTAAATATCGTGCAGAAAAAAATAATGCACAAACATTGTTCAATAAATACAGCCAAATTTATCATTCTTTGCTATGAAGAAAATATCATTAATTCAAATTTATTATGCACGATATATATTCATACACGCAATTGTCTTGTTATATATGACCTAAATACTCAGTTTTCAATTTAGAATATTGATATATTCATAATCAGACAATTATTAATACTGAGTTTGTTAAAACACAAAGAAGAAAGTAATAACAATATGAGTAATTGATTTATTCTCATACATGAGCTTAATTGTTAAACTTAAATAGTTTGGGCTTCAACAAATTTGTTAAATTTTACAATTTATTCAATACACACGAATGGAATCTTATAAACCACAAATAATTTTCCCTGCGACAATAGCATAAAATTCTAGCCCAAGGGAAAAAATATGATTTTAAATAAAATCATTTCACGTTTAACTAATTGGGAAATTTACAAAATATTCCGAAATTTATAACATTTTCAACAATTTATAAATAATTTTAACGACTGATTTTCTTTTTCTCTCTCAATAGGTTTTTAGAATCTTTACAGTTCATTCAAAATGTAACAAATAAAATGAAAAGCAGAAAACTTCATAATATTTTATTCGAGTTAGATATGTAAAACAAGTGTTTCAAATTATTTTTTTTTTTTTAATTATTAGAAAATAAGCGACTATTTTTAAAAATAAACTTTTCCCCCTGATTTTTCTGGAGATAAATCGAATTCAAGGAAGAAAATTTATACTTTCTTGTTAGATAGTTAGATAGAATCATGAACTTCAGAAGGAGAAAACGTTTTCAACTAATGGTTTGGTTTTTGTGCTAAAAAAACAAATAAACAACTTGAAAATCCGAATATTTTTTTAAATAATACTTTTTTCCTTCTATCTCGAGAAATAAATCAAATTCAAGAAAAATAATTTATACTTACTTCTTAGATAGTTATATAGAACCGAAACTTAAGAAAGGTAAAACTTTTTAAATTATCGTTTGGTTTTTTTTTTTTTTTTTGTGCTCAGAAAAAACCAAATAAACATATTTTAATAACAAAAATGAATAAATAATAATTTGTAAAACTTTAACAAGATAGAATAATATATAAATTATCTCTAAAACAAAAATATTGTAAGATAACTATTACTGAGTTCTTCTACTAAGTATAAGCTGAATATAAGCAATAATCGAAATGAAAATCGTAATCGTTTGTAAAGTATTAAGAATTTTAAAAATGTAACAAAAAATTCCCAGCGATAATTTCTTAAATATTTAAAGACGAAAGTTTTTATCATATTTTATGTATAAAGTAAATATTATTTCTCTTAAATTTGTTTATTATTAAAATTACATTTATTTTCCCAATGAAGAAAATTCCAATTTAAATCACAGTATTCGGTATGGCAACAAATAAAATAAAAAATGAGCTTTTTTTTTCAAACACTTTTTATTTTCTTATAGTGATAACAGTTCTAATAGAAATATTCCAACAATAATTCATAATATTAATGATTTTTTGTACAAAAATTAAGGTTTGTATGTATTAGGTTTTGAGCAAAAAATGTAAGTTATATATAGTTTTTACTCAGTTAACTTGTATGCTTTATGGAGAAAAAAAGAAAAAACTAGATAAAATAAAGTCATGTGAATGGATTACTGTTGAAGTAGGTAGTTGGTTTTTTCCTCTTTTTTTTGCATTTTAAAATGAAAGAATTTTGAGAAGTATGATAAATGTAGCTAAAATATAAAATTTCTCTCTCTCTTTTTTTTTTTTTTTTTTTTTTGGAGAATACTTTTAAACACATCATTTTATAATATTTTACTTCAGTTGCTTCTTTTTTAAATATTTTGTTTTATTTAATAAAAAAAAACATCAGTGTCTGGCCATTGGCCAAGAGAATTATATATTCATAGCTTTTTTTCAAAGGATTTGTTTATTTTCTTTACAGTTAATTTGAAAGCAGAAAACATACTGATGCGAAGAAAGAAACCAAATTAAAAATAAAGCGTTTAAAGGTCTTTAGGTATAGTAGCGTTCTCACAATTACCTTAAAATTCTAAATAGTTTAATTCTACTTTTAGTTCTTTTTTTGATTTTACATTTAAAATTAAATGAAAAAAATACTCTTGACTTTTTTTAAACTAATATAAAAATTAAGAAAAGCTTCCATCGCTAAACATTTTTTGACAACTTACACGTACATCGTGTAAACGAAAAGAAAGAAAAGTTTTCATAGCTAAATATTTTTTTTTTTTGACAACTTACACGTGCATCGTGTAAACTTAAATATTTTTTTCCAAACTCTAGAGATTATGATACTACGAAGATATTTCGAATTATCAAGAGTTCGAACTATCAATAGGGTAGCGAAAAACTCCCAAAATACACGAAGAGAATTTTTTTTAAACTCATTTAAATTTGAAACTATGTAATAAAACAACAATTTTGTACATATGTATAAAATTATTTTAAAGTATTTTTAAAAAATACGTGTTATACAGTATAAATATTAAACAGAAGTTAAAAGTCCTGTATTAAAATAATACATTTTTAGGGATTGCAATATCGGACCAAAAGTTCAATACCAGTGTTCGGTATTTTTTAAATCTTAATACCGGGATACTGGTTTTAATACCGGTAATAGAAATTTTAGGAAAAGAAAGAAAATACAAGTGTTTCTTTGTTTTATTTGCCAGTTTTATTAGAGAGTAAATATTACAAAAAATTAATTTTTTTAAAAAAATTATAACAGTATATAAAGAATCACTAAGAAGTAAAGGAACATCTTATTTATTTAAATAACAAAAAAAGTGTAAATATCACTATATAATCTGTTGAACCATTAGAAATTTGATCATAAAAAACATTAATGTATTATTTGAGCTACCATTAAGCCTGGAACGTAATTATATGTCCAAATTACCAGCTGTCGAAAACGCTTTTTCGGCATCTACGCTAGTTGATAGTATTACAGGCAACACATGATATACTTTTTCCAAGTATTTAAATGTAAATCTCTCCTTCAAATAAATCGATTTCTCGTCGGACGGTTTTGAATATAGCTGATTTCTGTATTGTATTTTGGTTCGTTGAAATTTTTTTTACACTTATCGTTAATTCTGATTTTTGTTCAACAGACAATTCCTTTTATCTGTCGACATTAGTGTGATAATCATCTTCGATAACTGTACCGAATTCTTCTGAAAGTAGATAAGGCTTAAGGGTAAAAAAATTTAAGAAAATTTACTATAAACTTGATCAAATGTAAATTTGTTAGTCTCTTTTCTCCTTTTTCATTTTAATTTTTAAAATCACGATGAATGTAAATACGAGTCTGATATGCAAATACTATGTGGCTAACAAACTCCACAATTAAAAAAAATATCGAAATATTACGCACTTTCTTCACAACTACAACCTTGTTTTCACAGATACGAATATCAAACTACGAATCCTGTTCGTGTGCAGTATCGCTCTGAGCTGTAATATAATAGTTTTGGCCTGCCACCTTGGATGATTCACATATCTCATCACTTCTCTTGATGCAACTTTATATTGACAGTCTAATTAATTCCACTCGTTAGGGAGACATAAAAAAAAACATATACTATTTTGCTAGGTTGGTGAACCCTGAACATTTAGTGAAGATAATTTTTAAAAAAATGCTTCTAGTAAATACCGAAAAACCGGTATTTAAACTTGTGAATACCGGTATTGCAAAACTGTACAAATGGCTCAAAATACCGGTATTGCAATCCCAATACATATTGTACATAATTACTTTTTAACGAAAAATTCTGTTATCGTTTTTTTTTTGTTTTGTTTTATGACATTCAATCTAACTTTGTCATTAGATTTTTCAAGAATAAATGATGCTTGAAAAACGTCCGTATCAACATAATTTTGAAGGGAAAAGTTGCATAGTTTTTTTAGTGACACTTTAGCTTCTGTCAGAGTTATACCGGCCGTGGGTATCCTAGTGGTTAGAGCATTGGACTCCAGAACGGAAGGCCTGGGTTCGATGCCCGATGCCACCAAATGCCCGCCGTGTATATACGGAGAACGCGCTCGTTAAATCAGTGGATCCGAATGGTGTCGCCATTTATCGTGTTGTACCGAGTAAAATCGCACTGTCACCTTCATGGGGGCTCAAAAGCTTAGGCTAACGACAGGCGTAAAATTCTACCCCTTAGCCGCAATGAATTTCGTGGGCCTTGATCTGATGTTACTGTCGATCAGGTGGCATAAGCAACAACAGTTATCGGAGTCAACTTCGATGGTCATCAAAGGGGCTATCTTACAGAGAAGGCAAGGGGAGAATGCAAAACATGTAAGCTCCAACCCGTTTCACTACATGACTCTACATGATATTGAGTGTTTTAATTGTCCAGAGTTTTATTAGATCATTTCGAATTATCATGTGTTGTATTCTGACCGACCTCAGATTTTACTTCGAAATATCGAGTATACCAAAACGTATTGTTTTAGTTCGAAATATCAAGAGTTTTTCTAGGGGCTGAGCATATACTTCGAATTAGTGAGAGGCTCATATTATCGAAGGTTTGAACTAGTGAGAGTCGAATGTATTTCCTTCAGTTTTGGAAATAATACTTCGGTTTCGATCCCCCCCTCTGTTCTTTTTAAACCAAGTTGTGAGATACGAATGGCTTGAATACAATCAAAAGCTTAATACTAGACGTACAATATATAGTAAAGTAACATCATGAGAAAGACCCAGCGAAGCAGATGTGAGACGGCTAGTAACTGACTAAACCGGCACTAACTGAGATTAACTAAATAATTTACACTTAAGGTAAACTTAATATTGAATTAAAATCAAGATATTTACACAATAAATTACCCAAAAGATAGTATTATAAGTTGAAATTCGAAGTTCAGTGGGTTTGCTATATACAGATTCATTAAATCTGTTGCTTTTTTCGGCTTTTTTTAAACTCATTTCAAAGCTACGAACTGAAATGTTGACTTCCGAGTTTCCGCAATTATGATTTTAGACAAAATAATAATAAAAAGCAAATAGAATCCTGAAATTGCGCAATATTTGATATAATCTTTAGTCTGCTGTTAGTTTTCCTTGTATAATATTATTTCATAGTATTCAAGTGAAGGAAAGTACAAGATTTTCCCTTGACAAGCATAGTTCGTAGAAGCAAATGTAAATTCCCACGTTAAGCCCTTCGATTACTGTGTGTAATATTAATATCTCATCCTTTTCTTCCCACAATTCAGAAATAATTCATGTGAGTTATGGTGAATTTGCAGATTTCCGTGACAATAATTCATTCAAACAGGAAGTGAGGAGTTGAATTACGAATTTTAAAATAGTTCAGTTGCATATTGTAACAGATACTTTTCCGGTTTGTGCAACGAAACGTGAAGTATTAGTTATTACACCAAAATTCAATTGGTATAGTTGGGTTAAGGTCGCAATGGGACAGGAGTATGTTCTTAGTAAGAGAAGGTAATATATTTGGGAGAATTTTGAAATTTTAAAGGAAAGTAAAAATTTTATTTTTCTAAAAATTCCTAACTGACGAGATGACGAGGAATTTGTAGATTTACAGATAAACTTTAAGCTGCTTGGATGTTCAATTCTTTTGAATGAACACAAGTAATATAAAAAAATTTAAGTCAATTCATACTTTGAATGGATGAATAGAGAGTATTTTATTAACGCGATTGAAAATTTGAACATATATATAATATATATAGGGAGAGAGTGAACTAATAGTAGGAATTGGAAAAAAAGCTTAATTTGTCTGCATTGTGCAACCGGGTGTGCACAATGCACACCCGGTTTGGCTAGTTTGGATGAATAACGGGGTTTCGACGCCAATTTTTGTTATTGTTTTAACAGTTACATTGTTACAACATTAGAGACGAATCTAAGTAGGAGTCGAAAACCGCTAATTTATTTATTTAATTAATTAACCGGTAATTAATGAATTAATATTTGAAAAAAACTGTATTAACATCAAGTGACATCTAGTATAAGTTTTAAAAAATTTATTTGAACTTTATTGGATGAATAGAAAGTATTTTGCTAACGATTGAAAACTTAAACAAGATAAATATATATAGAGAGAGTAAGCTAACAGTAGGAATTGAATGAAATCACTGAAAGTGATAGATTAGAATCAAATTTTAACCCGGGAGCGGTCGCAGGGGGCATAAAGTCCTTCCAGGCTCACAAAATCTTTAATTCTGGGAAAACTGCTTATTTATTACTAAAGACCTTGTCAGTATCCTCCTATGTGACAGTCTGCATAAGAACTGAAATGTTTTTGTCCCATATCTCCCTCTTTTTTGGGAGTGGCAAACATTTATTTTAAAAAAACCTTAAGGCATTTGAGGTGACATGAGTTCCCGGCACGACCACTATTGTTCCAAAATATTTTCTATGAATAGGCTACATTTGTCCTCAGTGAACGACCCAGTGTGATTGCTGTATTGTACGACTCATTATGGTTTATAATTGTAAATGAATAGAATATAAAGAAGGAAATGGTCATCTGTGCTATCTCTATTGGATGGAGGAGAAACTGATTAAGCAAGGAGAGAACCAAATGAAGTAATGGATATTAATCATGATATCAAAAGTGAATTTGAGAAAAGCGATGAACATGAAACGTCTAAGCTAAAAAAAAAAGTTTTCAAATGATACCAAAAAACTCCATCAAGAAAGATATGAAGCCACAGGTGTACCACAAGACATACTGCTCCCTATAAAAAAGGACACAAACAAGACAAAATTCACCATACTATTTGTTGATTGTCAAAAGACAAAACTACAATAACTTAAACAAAATATAGTTTTGCTTGCAAATATCATTCTTGTAATGTTAGAGGAAAGAACCTGTGATTTTATCACTTATTAAAGTCCTGCACGTTCAAAACGTTTTAGTTCAGTATGATTGAATTTTTTCTCAAATTATCAAAGGAAAAGTGAAACTTCCTTAAAAGTAGGTAAGAGTATGCTTTCTCTTAACTAAATTATTACTGAAATTACGATTTTTATAAAAATAATTGTAAAACAGAGATTGGGGTATCGAGTGAGCGCTACCTCTTGATGAGAGTAGATGATGGTACAAAAATGGTATCTATTTGGATTTCATCCAGGGCGCTGGTGCTGCAATTTTCTGTGGTTTTTTTCCCCCTTTTACTTACATATCGGCTCTCATACGACTCATTATGACGGTGAAATCGAGACCATTCATTCGGCCCTTCATCTGCTTTCTGTCCGTCTCTCCACTCCTGATAAGGTTGTAATTGTATCATATTGAAGTTCTGCTTTTCAGACTCAGGAAAGTAACCAAGACAAACAAAGTTCCCGAGTCCAGAGTTGCAGGGAGCTGCTGAGCAGAATTCCGGCAAAGGTTGTCTTCTCCAGCGGGACTTTAAGCAACAACAGGTAAGGATATTCTCCACAGATCTACAAGAGATCTGCCTCTTTCCTCAGCAAAACTTGAAATTAATAGGATCTATAAAAAATACTTTCGAGATGTTGCTGCCAGTGCTGCCAAAAATAAATCATGGAGGGGGCTAGTAAAACCTAACTGTGTCTCGGACTCTCCTCGTGCTGCTGCTGTGGCTGAGTTTAGATTATTGACTGGACATAACTGCCTTTGTGCTCATTTGTTTCGTTTTAATCTGACTGGCTCACCTTTTTGAGTTTTGTGTGTTTCTGGACTAGTTATGGACGCTGCTCATCAAGACGTTGCTCTGCACTTAAGAGACTATGAAGAAACTATTAAAAGACTGTATTATGAAGAAATTTTGGAGACTTCGTTTTCTAATGACCTGATGGCCAATAGCCAGGCATTTGATGGATTAGATACCTAAAAGTCAAAAAGTACTTCAAAAGACAAATAGTTTTCTTCCACTAGACACGTCGTTGACTTAAGTACATCCGAAGACTTTGTGAGAAATCAAAATTTAAAATCCACGAAAAAAATATATTTGAATTAATTTTCTTCTATGAAGATAACTTTTTAACTACAGGATCTTCTTAGAAAATATTTTTCAAAAGCTGTTTATTCTGCCACTCAACGTCCTTGTTATTCTTGAAACGTTGTTTATTAATATCTATACAAAGAATGAGAAAACCCTTTTCTAATACTGTTATATATGAATCAATCTCTCTGCTAGTCACGATTTTAATACGCTCGCGAATCATTGGTAAACAACACATTGCATAAATATTTGGTAGATGAGCCTCACAAAACAGAACCATAACAGGGAAATTAGGTCTCATACTTTTTAACACGCTTTTATAAGTTTCACTTGCATGTAACGAAATCTTGGAACTCGATTTTCACCCACTTAAAAAGGTCAGATTAATTCGAAATTTTGCACACTTGTCAAGGCCCGATGACAATACAATAATTTCATAATTTTGTTCCATTATCCTCATCAGGATCGTCAGGATTCACGATAATCAGATTTGGTGACAATTAAATATATCACTTCCAGATTTTGCAACTTATTGCACATACAATTTTCAGATTTGGCGACTAATCCGATATACCATTTTCAGATTTGGCGACTAATTTTTATATAACATTTCCGGATTTGGCGACTAATTCCAGATTTAGCGACTAAAAGAAAAAGGTGTAACCCTACCGCGAGTGTTTTTAATTAATACACTTGGGGTTTATAAAAATATAACAAAAAAGTGTTCTGTATGTGAGAACGTGGAGAGTGGGCGTGTGTGTTATAAATTTCTTTCTATAACATAAACATTTTTCTGAAAATGAAAAAAAAAAATAGGCTCGTGATGGGGAAAAAATAATTTATGTTCTAACTGCTAAATATTTTTAATTTTTATAAAGCAATACGTTTAGAAGTGATGATACAAATTAAAATTATAGCAATACGTTTAAAAGGTGAGAATACAATTGCTACTTAATATTACCATGTTTTTATTAACTCGCTTTCTTTAATGTCTGTCCGGGTGGAATTTTGTACTGCGTGGAATTTTGATTTTAAACTGCGTGACTTTCCGATGAGCTAGAGACTTGAAATTTGGACCATATCTCAGAAGTGGATGACAATGCATGAAAATGTGAAAAAAGAAGGGGAAAAAAAGCAAAAAGAGGAATTTTATACTTTTTAGTCCGTTATAAAAACATGTGGTACATTAAATTTTTTTTAATTCGAACTCTTTTTTTTTCTTACCACACATTTTATTTGTTTGACCTGTTATTTTGAGACGGAATCCAATACAACGATACGGGACTCACCCGAGGCCCCGTAAACAGAGAGAATAAATACACTTCAGACCCTTTAATTAAAATCAATTGAAGAGCAAGACTTATTCCAGCAGCCACGTAATTCTGGCTCCAAATATTAAACTCAAGGATAAATTCAACAATAAAAAAAATAACAGTTTAAAAAAACTAAAAAACACGATTTTATTGTAGATCAAACTAAAAAAATGGAAAATAAATTATAATTTAAAAATCTAAAGAACACGCTCTAATACTGAATCGAACTAAAAAGTAAAAAAAATAATTCTTAATATAAGAATAAAAATGATGAACGAGAAAATTAATGTCATTGGGGTAAAAAAGCGTGGGGTGTTCTATAAATATATCAATTGTTATAGTTTCTAACTTCTTTCAATTCCGAAATTGCACCCCACGCTTTTACCCCAATGACATTAATTTTCTCGTTCATCATTTTTATTCTTATATTAAGAATTATTTTTTTTACTTTTTAGTTCGATTCAGTATAAAAGCGTGTTCTTTAGTTTTTTTAAATTATAATTTATTTAGTGATATCTTTTTCTAGATATAGCTTTTATTCTACCTATATTCACGACTAATACCTTAGTGTGATCCTGATTTCCAAATAGAGGAGAAGGATTTGCACTCGAACAAATATTTATTATAGATCATACGTACATAAATATTTCATTATCTTCGGAAAACATGACATGGTTTATTAGTCATTCAAAATTGAATTCAAGTGCACTAGAGCTTTGGTTGCATGGTATTTACTTAAATTATTTTGTGGCCTTTTTTGTAAACTTGCAATTTACTAGTAACTTCTGTGAACGAAAAAATCTTTAAGAGAGGAATTATAAGGTTATGTATATATTTGTTGAAAAGGTCAACAGAATGAATATTAATTGTAAACAAAGGATACATCCACACACACACAAGTAAAAGTCATTACAATTCGTAGACATTTTTATGTCATTCAAGATTTAATAACATCGGTGAAAAACAAGTTTTTCAAACAGACTTCACACTTTGCGTAACAAAATTTTTTCTGTACTTTAAATTTTATGAGCGTAAAGGAAACGTTGAGTAAAACTGAATTTATTCAATAAGAAGTTTTAAAATTTTATTTTTACGAGGGGATTATTTAATTTGTTGGTTTCTATATCCGACTGTTTATGTGCAAATAATGTAACGGAGAACATTTGGGCCCGAACATTTTACAAAGACATTTCAACATTTCAGAAAATTTTACAAGGGGAAGACATTTGGCTTAGGGCCCCCTAGAACGCCTGGGTCTCCCCCCGTAATGCAGGGGGAGGGCTACGTTACGGCACTGACTGTTTCCCGTTGTAAGCATTTAGAATTATGAGTAAAATTTAATTCTTTAAATAATTTATTTTAATCTATTAATTTTTATTATAATTATAGTTAAATTATAGTTTTGTCACTTAAAACAGTTGTGTATAGAAAATTTCAGCTCAACTGAGCACTTTAAAATGTAAGGGGGGAAAAGATGGTCACTAAAAATGATGCCAACTTGGCGATATCTGTAATTCTTTAAATAGTTAATCAATTTTTATTAATTATAATTAAATTATCTTATTTCCATTCGAAACAATCGCGTGTAGATAATTTCAGCTCGACTTTACAATTTTGACCCTGATATAGTTACAAAGTGAGTAAAAGAAAACCCATTAATGATTAAAAATAGTAAAAACTGTATTCTCTAAAAAGGTCTTTTTTTTCGGATTCCTAATCGAAAGGGAGCATGTTTGCGTCTGATAACTCCAAACAAAGATCAAACAAAGCCAGAGTAGATAAAAGTTAAATCTGTTGGAATTTACAACCTTATGTGATATGATGCGGAGAATGGAAAGCTTAACTTATAACGGGCGCGATCTACTCTCAGCCCCGCCTAGAGGTGTGGGAGGAAGTGAAGGATGACTCTCCTAATACCTTTCAACTATTTATCAAACACACAAAATATCAACAGACACAATTCTATAAATTCAGACTATGAGATGTTCCTAATAAGAGCAATAGGAGAATAAACCACGAGAGACGCGAATTATATGAGAAGACTTCTGTTATATTGATCCTCCTTTTTGGGGCTCAAACCGCTATAGATATCTGAGTTATAATTTAGCTATGGTGAATAATTGTCAATTTAATATCTTCCAAGTATTTAATACGTGAAACGCGCTATCAATATACAATAATACCCGATCGGTAGCTATCCCTCCTCATCGTCAGATTCTCTATATTTCAATCTCCATGTAACTCCATCTAACCATATTACTAGCTAGAAACTCTATACCCGGGTGGGCATTACGTCGATCGCGATCGACCAGTGGACCGCCAAGACATTTTGGGTGACCGCCTAAAAATTTTACCTGTTAGTAATTATATACGGAACAGTCAAGATTGACTGGCAGTATGCAGACTAAGCCTTCTACTGAATATAACAACAAAAACTAATTTTTGATAAAAATGTTTTATTTTTTTTAATGTATTATGAATTGTTTCATAATAAATGTATCATTCGATATAATTATATTTGTTTAATGTATTTTGAATTGTTTTATAATAAATGTATCATTTGATATTATATTTGGGGCTATTATTTTTAAGTGTGTATCTTGCGTTTTGCTTTAAATGTAGTTTTAAAAATGTTTTTTTTTATTTTAGTTCTGTAGGTATAAATACATATTCCGTACTTATTATTAAGCTATAACAAAAACCTTTTCCTTACCTCACCACACCTACGACATTGGGGCAGTAGCGTACACAAGAATTTTTGAAGGGAAGGGGGTCGAGGGTTGAAGGTCTACCATTCTCGTATCATACCCCAATACGCAGCCAAACATATTTTTTTGATTTTGTGGATTGTCGGGAACAAAAAACAGCAAAAAATAAATTACTGAATAAATAATAAACATTAATAAATTAAAAAATTACTAATATAAATTCTTTTTTCATTTTACATACTATATACATGAGGCTATAATGACTCGGGAAAAAATTAAGGGTTATGAGGGAGGATCCAGACCCGTGAACCCCTTCTCGCCCTTGGGGTGGACCACAACTCCTTGAAAAAATTAAAAGTAGCCCGCACCCTGGAAAAGTCTGCCCACCCCTGCTCTATACTATATATAACCGACCTAATCTGCATATCATGGTTTCTTCTTCAAAAGGGTTGGTCGTGATTCATTTCAATTGATAGCCCGAAGATTTCCCAAGAGGATTAGATGAAGGACGCGTATAAATCCGTCACAACCTAATCCTGATTTGATTATTTATTAACTTTGAATTTTTAATTTAAACGAATCCTGTCGATCAAGTGACGACGACGTCACTTTTCAAATTTCCATACCAACGTGTGATCTTTTAGCCTCGATAGATTCAACTTAAAAAGCCCCTCTACACGGAGAGTTTTCAGTGGCATCCGAACTCGAACCCCCGACTCAATAAAAATAAAACCAATCATAATTTTACGATCATGACCTCTAAGTTGCTATTGCATCTATAGATCTCATCAGTGGTATTAAGTTAAACGGACATTTGTGTTGGGTAAATAAATTCATTCCGAAACAATTCCACAAAGTATTGTGTGTGTGGAAATATATTCATTTAAATCTCAATGAAATAAGGAAAAACATTAAGCAAATCGCTTCATAAAAGTTTTTTCTTGAAGAAAAAGAGGATTTGAAGAACTGATAAATAATCGCCTTATAAGTTTTAGAAATTTAAAAGCACTTTCTAGATTTTTAACACAATAAACGTAAGAGGTTTTAAAGATATAGAGATTATTAATTTTATACTCCATTCTTGATTTTAATTCTTTTATTAAAGAAAAAAATAATATTAATATTGTTTAAATACAAATAGAATTGATAAATAAAGTTATCAAAATACTTTCAGATTTGCGTACATTGAAAACCTTATTTTAAGAAGATTGTGTTCTTTTAAATAACTGACTCATTTTTTCCTTCTTATGTTTTGTTTTTATTTTCGCTTTGGCTATTGATATATGTTGATCAAAAGACAAATGTATTATTTTGCAAATTTTCTTATACCTGTAAGGACTACGCAAAATATAATCAGAGCATTTTGTTATTCATAGATATATTTTGATTATAATTCTTTTTGAAACACTTTTAAGTGTAATTCAAGCAAATAAACTGCAACGAAATTAATTAACATTGTGTGGAAGACTTATTTAAGAATTTGAGATAAGATTATAGCGGGTCAATTCGCGAGCCTCCTACTAATCCTCTTGGGAAAAACTATTTCTTTAAATATTGTTCTTTTGAAAACTTTATCCCGAAGAAGAAGACACGGTTTATTTAAATGAAGTATGGTATTTAAGCATTAACTTTTAGGTTACAAGTTAAGAGTTAGAAGTTAGCGATTAGCGGAAAGTAGCTGTGATCTAGTCGAGAGTTGTTCGACGACTAATAGTTGAATTGTTCATTGTTAACTGACGATTTAGTCAATCAGTTGGATCAGATAAAATTGATTAGAAGTCGAATAGCTGAGGACGGAATTACGATTATTCAGAACGTATATTACCAAAACGTTCTAAGTGATTCGATTTATATTGAAATATTAAATATCCCTTCTACCTCGCTTTTTCTCCTATACTTAAATAAAGGTGCATTTCCTACCCTGGGTCATTTGAATTGATTGAAAGGAAATAAAATAGATTCGTTCTGATTATGGCTGATCTTTATTCGAACTCCCAAACACCAATGGATGTAAGAAGACATCCAACCCATTATAGTTAACAATTTAGCGAAGACTTTACTTAATCCTTTATTATAGAGCCATTCTTTCGAACAATGATGCATTAAAATATTTTTCGGGATTGATATTGATTTATAAAAATAAATTATTTAGCTAATACCTAAATTTCGTTTGATTTTAAAGAAAAATTTTTCTGGTGGGAAGTTTATTTTCCACCGCCTTTTGGAAGCTACTAAAATGTACGACATTTTTAAATACTGAAATCTTCAAAATGAATTATAAATGATATATTTCGAAGAACAAATTTAAGAATTTATACATATTACACTGCTGGCCACCGTAAATGCAACACCCTGAAGGAAGCACGCAAATAACATGAAATTTACAACATGCATTAGCGGAGGTGAGATATGCAAATGATTAGAATTTCAGCGCAGACACACATCACGCATGCCTGTGGCGTCACCTCAAAGCGCTATTTAAGGCTCGGGGATTTCGAAGATTTCAAGTTCGGCAATTGTGCTTTTCTTGTGGTTTTTTCAAAAAACGATCAGTTATGTCTCGTAGAAAACAGCGATCAGCTTTTGATCAAGTATCCGAGATCGACAAAGGAAGGATAGAGGCCTACAGAGATTGTGGATTATCTTTCGGCGAAATCGGTAGTCGTATTGGACGAAACCAAACAACTGTAATGCGGATATGTGACCGTTGGATGCAGGAGGGTACGACGGACCGACGTGGTCGATCGCATCCACCTCAGTGCACCACTTCACGTGAGGACAGGCAAATTGTGCGCATGGCAGTGACGGATCGCTCAGTCACATCACGAACCATAGCACAGCCCATTGAGTCTGTAACGCATCATTCAGTGTCTGCGCGTACCATTCAAAGCCGTTTACAGCAGAGTGGTCTGTCCGCAACACGTCCATTGGTTGGTCTACCCTTGACGCAGAACCACAGACTTCTCCGCCGCCAATTGTGCGATAAAAGAAGGATGTGGGCGGCAGATTGGAATGAAGTTGTAATTACTGACGAGTCACGCATCTGTTTGCAACACCACGATGGTCGGATTCGAGTCTGGAGACACCGTGGAGAGAGGATGCTGAACAGCTGCGTTATGCACCACCACACTGGTCCTGCACCGGGTATTATGGCATGGGGCGGTATTGGATATCACTCTCGCACTCCTCTAGTACGCATTACCGGTACTTTAAACAGCCAGCGTTACATCTTCGAGGTGTTGGAGCCAGTTGTCCTTCCTTATCTTCAGGGCTTGGCCACAGCCATATTTCAACAGGATAATGCGCGACCACACGTGGCACGCATTGTCCAAAGGTTCTTCGTCAATCACCAGATTGAATTGCTTCCCTAGCCGGCTCGCTCTCCGGATCTTTTGCCGATAGAAAACATGTGGTCCATGGTTGCTCAACGATTGACCCAGATTACACCCCCAGCTGCCCCACCACATCAACTTTGGCAAAATGTGGAAGCTGCTTGGTCTGCTGTACCCCAAGAACACATCCAAAGACTCTTTGAATCAATGCCGAGGCGTGTGGCAGCGGTGATATCCAACAATGATGGCTACTCTGGCCACTGATTCTGGCAGGAACCACACTTCAGAGAAGTCTATAAATTTAATCATTTGATACTTGGTCAACATGTTATCTACAAAATAAATTTTGTTGTGATACCTCTTGTCTTTCTTGGTGTTGCATTTACGGTGCCCAGCAGTGTACTTTCCAAGAAATTTCAGAAAACAGGGATCAACACATAGTTGGACACTGCAAGCTGTATAAATGTATCTTGTCCACATGTGCTTTAGAAGAGCACAGACGGCAACGTCTATATGTTTTTGTAAATTTGGCTTATGATCACCAAATTTAGTCAAATGTTCGTCATCTAGAACAGTGTTCTTCCTGTTCAGAATCTTACAGGTTTTTCTTTGAGTTTACGACTTGAAAATCCAGAAATCAGTTGTCTTGCTAGCCGAAGTCGTAGTGCACAAATCATAGGTGGGAAAAAAGCTTATAATCGACATTTAAAAATTATTGATGTGGGAAGTATACTTTTTATGGCCTTATAAAATAACTTTTCATGCGCTTGAATTTGACAAAAATAATTGTCTACAAGAAAATAATTGCAAATATTTTAGATAAACCTCACAAAACTATAATTATTGAAAAAAATTTGGTACACTTTACTAATATTAAACACTTTCAAATAAAGGGTGTCCAAAGTATTAAGAAATAGGTGGTACATATTTTGTACTATCACACTTCAAGAAGCATGATAGTTCTGGAAACTTTCTTCTGTAGGCACAATGGAACTTTTCAGACACAACACATCCATTCTGTACGAACTTGGATTGCTTTGAACTGGGGAAAATAAATAAATACACTTCTTCATCTTATTTTTATATCACATACTCTTCTTCATCTTATATCTCCTATATATTGAAACATATTTTCAGTTTTTCCTATTTTATGTTGTAAGATTAATTTTAGTTTAGTCCTAATTTACCTAATGTTAGTTTCAATTGTAAATATTCTATTCTATATATTATTTTATTTTACCTAGATTTTATTTAGTCAACATATATAATAAGTGTATTAGTTGTATTTATTTTTTAATGAACACGAGCTACAGCTCATTCAGGACATTTGTGTAATTTTGTAAGTACAATTATTTGATAAATAATGTTATTATCATTTTAAAAAATGTAACTTATAACAAATCTATTTGGTACAATAAACATGTTCATTATTGCGAAATCATAAGCGGAATGCATTTTGTATTTGTAAAGAAGATGGCCTTCCATAGCGGACTCTCATTTTTTCATACTTGCAATGCACATGTGAGGTACTAATTATTGTGATATTGACTTATTTAGTTACATAATATATGTACATATATTATTTGTATTAAATATCACAAGAATCACACACACTTTCATTTACACTTAAAAATACACAACACAGTCACTTGCAAAATATACCACTCAACAGATTCACAGCTGATCAAAGAATGAACTACTGCATAAACCCATTGAATACAAATAGCTTCTGACATCTGTTAGAAACTTGAGTAACTGCTAGGAGTTGACTTAAGTGATGGTTCAGATAATGCAACATCTAGCATCAATTTCAGAGACAATCAAACAAGTGGAACGTTTTATGTACCATCACACAATAAACGAATAAAAACTAGGGTACAACATATATACCCCCAAGCATGAAAGAGTTTAAAGTGTTACATTAGTCAGACACGTGGCATTTAGTAACAACAACAGAGTTACATTTTTAAGCAAAAAGACTTATTTATTTTGAAATATCACTTAACTTATGGTTCTAGTGTTTTTTTAAAGATCACTGTATATAGATCAAAACACACCTTTTTTTAAAAAAGTCTTTGATATATATCATTCATATCATCCTTAATAGTATGATTGTTTAAGAAGTTACTAAAGCAATATTACCTTGGAAAACTGCTTCTGTTTTTTGCTTACTTCATGACGCATAATTGACGTGTCAATTATCACGTGATAGAGGTACAGGAAAACTCGACATACGTGTAGATCGATTACAGGAAGCAGCTTAAATTGATGAGCGCTTTTATGATGTAGTAAAGGTCAGTTTCGAAAATAGGTTTGAGACACTGTGTAACTTCTTTTTGGTTTTTACAATAAAAGAATCGATAAAATATCAATAAAAGTAAAATATTGAGATAAAACACGAAGTTCTTTCGCCTCATTGATTTTATGATCAAATGTTTGAGAAGGAATTGGGTTATAAATTTTAGAGTTGTGCGTGAGTGTGTACATATTTAAGTTCTAAATTGTATTTTCGCGCGCATTCAGACAGGTGTTTTCGAATAGTAAAAAATTAGAGTAATTATCCTTATATATATATATATATATTCTTGTAGAAATTTTTAAACAATTTCTATAAGTTTTCAGATATGCTTTGTAATATTTTAAAAATACATAAAATATTTAAAAAAATTAAATGTAGAAAAAAACCAGATTCCTGAATAATGCTCTAAAAATTTTGTGCTTTATAAATGTGACAAAAAAAATCATTATTTTAATATTCAAAGGCATAGTGAAAATTCGAAAATTATCACGCGCATTTCATTGGGCAAAATTCATGTTACGTCATGCGATGTTTAAAAATGGTCATACATCAATGGAATGATATCAGCACTCAGAGAGACCACAAACAGTTGTTGAGATCTCTTATGCACCTCTTACACATATAATTTTGCGTTAAGATTTGAATATGCGCAGCGTGGCTGTAAAATTTATGTCCAAGCTGCCGTCTGCACAGAACTGTAGGAAATCTGCCATCTTGGCGAACCATGAAGTTCCATTCATTCCCCAACCTCCCTACTCTTCAGACATGGAACCTTGCGACTAAAATGGAAGACGCCATTCAAAGGATCCCGTTTTAAAAGTGAAATTGGAAAATACAGAACACGACGGTGGAGATGAAGATATAGCGGTATCTACATTCGCCAGCTATAACCTCCGGACAGGGGTGATCACTTTTGTCTAGTGGTCATGTTACGTGGCTACGGATCCATAGGTCATGGGTTCTATCCACCAGATACTCATTTGCCACATTGGTAACCTAGGCTGAAAAGAAAGCCGCAAAACCTTCTGATCTGTCGTGGTGTCATCTACCCGCAAGAAGAGCAACGGAAGTCGTCAGATTCACTTGACGCAGCGACCAAAAACGTCAACTCACCTGATGCAACCGCAACAACTCACACGCTCACCACAACAAAAATAGCTCGTTCGTTCGCCTATCCACCGACTCATTGGTGGGAGAATACTGTATCGGTATCTACATAAGTCAGTAACAGCCTCCGGAAAGGGGTGATCACTTTTGTCTGGTGTTCATGTTACGTAGCTACGGATCCATGGGTCACGGGTTCTTTATTCACTGGATACTCATTTACCACAAGCATCACCCAAAGTAAGCCATCTAGAAATTTTTCGGCACTGAAAGGATTGGTAGTACGAGTGGAGGCGCAAGTGCTTTACTTTGAAGTATATTAAGCTCCCAATCCCATCACAAAGGTAATTCAGGGCTATTCCTAATACCCTCCTGGGTTTCGAAGCATTACAGTAAATTAACAGACGAATACAGAAAAAAAGAACATTTGAAAGAATACAGAAACAATTCAAGTTTTATTTACATATTTTTATAGGTGTTCTACATGTGAACCCTTGGTTACACGGCATACATCAATGCGATAGTCCAGTTCCAGCCCCCCTCTGTTCAACATACTACTATCAACGTTATGCGAAGTAAGTGGTCTTTCGCGTATAAGCCCAAGTTTTCGTACCTTCTTTGGCGCGTGATGTGACAAAACAACATGGCGGATAATATGCGCTGTCAAAAACGTTAATAGTACCATGTCGAGTAAAGTATGGCTATAATACGAAATGTTTCTGTATTCTTTTTTTCATGTATTTATTTACTTACAAAAGCGATTTGAAAATTTGGAAAGAATCATGAATAACCCTGCATATTTTTCCTGGTCAAAAATGGAATAGCCCTGGTATTTTGCTGAATTACTGAAAATCGTCAAGTATTCAATCTAACCTAACCTCTGTTGTTTTTACCCGTAATTCGTTATGCAAATAATTCCGAAAGCTGTGTTTGAAGCATCTCAAAGTATGTACAAGGAACATCATCAATAGTCTATTAAACAGCTTTCGATTTTGTATATACAGTAGACTTTCGATGAATCGAAGTAGGAGGAACCAGTGAAAAACTTCGAATTATAAAGAGAGTAGAAAAACACTCCCAAAATACACGAAGAGAAATTTTTTTTCTAATCCATTTAAACTTAAAACTATGCGACGGATCTATACGCGAACTTCTGAATAATCCTCTTGGGGAAACTTTGGGGCTAGCTTTCGCGTTAATTTACAGCAATCCATCCAGAAGAAACTTTGATATGTAGATTAGTTTGACTATATAAAGTCAAGGTTTTGTAATGTAAGACAGAAGGAGCAGAGGAACTGCTGCGGTGATACGTAGGTGAGATATAATTCCTTATCACAACTTGAGATAAGAGCGGAGTTTTGCCATTATAATAAATTAGTGGATTGAGAATTAACAATCTATGATAGATTGGATTAGAATAAATTAAACAGATTACTTGCGCTTGTTTACTTAGTGCAGATTGCTGTCTTTATATCACTCCTTTAGGTCTCCTCTTGTAGTTTCCCTTGTGGTTGGTTAGTGTGCTTGAATAGTAAAAAAATAACAATTATTATGTAAGTTTCTGATGATGCTTTGTTTCCCCCCACACCATTAGGTAGGCAGGACGGGGAAGGAACGACTTCAAATAGAATTCGCTCACAACTGTGTAATAAAATAACAATTGTACACATGTATAAAACTATTTTAAAGTATTTTTAAAAAGTACATATTATATGTACAGTATAAATATTATACAGAAGTTAAAAGTCCTGCATTAAAAGAATACATTCGATACATGCATACAAAATCCTACGCGCATCTGTTCTTCGCAATAGCGGAACATCGTTTCTGAACATATGTGTAGCAAGGTTACGTGTTAAACGAAAGTTATAGATGGAGGACAACAGGTATGGTTAGTCAATTGTCCACTTAAAGAAGAAAAGTTTGCCTAAGGAGCTGGAAAACACAAAGAAGGGGTAGCAGACAGGTAGTCATCAAAGGGGCTACGTTTCAGGGAAGACACGCAGAGACAATACAACACAAAACTTGTAAGCATCAACCTGTTTGCTACAGGACTGTACATGATAGTGAGTATTCGAATTGTCGAGAGTTTTATAAGATAACTTCGAATTATAGCGTGTTGTAGTTTGGCCACCCACAGATTTTACTAAGAAATATTGAGTGTACCAAAACGTATTGCTTTAGTTCGAAGTATAAAGAGTTTTTCTAGGGACTGAGCATATACTTCGAATTATGGAAGGTTTGAATTATCGAGAATCGACTGTATATACAACTTATTTATAGGATAACTTTGAAAAGAATATTTACACAAGCAATACTTAAAACACGCAACATCAATTTGAAGCAGCTGTGTTTATCAATAAACTGCCTGAATTTGATATATAAACATATTACCATAAAACAAAGATGCTCCCTGTAATAAATATCAAATCAAATTTATAATCCCTATGTTAGAATAGGTTCCGCTGAGTTATAACAAATAACTAAAACACCTGGCTACGCACTACGAGCGTTTCAGAAATAAAAATGGCAAATGTACGGGTTCTGCTCTATAAAAGCACAAGATATCCCACGCAAAAATTTTCTACGAGATAAAACTGATAAAAAAATTATGAAAAATGGATAAAGTAATTATCTCGGATACAAGTGACAAAAAATAAAGATTTGGTTCTCTTTTTAAATTGTTTCCCCTCTTTCTGCCTATACCATAAAAAGAATTTCATTCAAAGTTTTATTCTAACCAGGTTAAAAAGGATAAATGACTATGTATACATAAAAAAGTAATAAGTAAAAACAACGAACTCTTATTTGAATAAATACATATATAAATTGAATTATCTCCCTAATATTATTTATTATCTACGCATTGTGTAAAATGTTGCAAAATAAATGTACACGGATTCGCTCTGAGCTATTCTTAAAAGTACATTGCATGTCTCATCATGATCGCACGTAACATACAACAGAAGTGGATATTACGTATCTATTTTTGTTAAAGATCAGTAAAAAAAATCCAAAACGATTAGGAGCACATTGTGATAACTTTTTCTTCAGATTGCTTTTATTTGGTGACTATGTCTGTGCAGGGTGTTTAATTAAAATAGTATAAGAAGAACCGAGGAAGATTCCAAAATGAGCAAGGGCAGAGAGTTATGAGAGGTAGGTGTTCTTCGATTTCCAGCGCAGTGTGCACCTGTAATTTATCCCTGAGGGTTGCACTGTGAATAAAGAACTCGATGTAGACATCCTACGTAGTTTGCGTGAATTGATTCAAAAGAAGAGTCCAAAAAATTGAACTAAACCGTCATAGGAGCTTTTGCATTTTAACGCTCCTGCACACTTATCCCTCCTCGTCACTGACTTTCTTACGAAACCGAAAATAACTGTTTGCCACATCCTCCTTACTCTCCTGGTCTCACCCCCTGATATTTCAGGCTATTTCCTGAACTGGCATGCAATCTGAATTAAAAGGCATACCTAAAAATGGATTTCGGAAATGTTTCAGTGACCTTCTTTACATGCGATGGCAAAAGTGTGTTGTTGCTTAAGTGTCTTATTTCGAAGGAGAACGTGTTTCAGTAATTTAATTAAAAATAATTCTTAAGTTACATGCTCAGTCCGGGAACTTTTGAGTCCTACATCGTTTTGACGTTGCACAAGGGCTACACTGGTGACGGACCTTGCAATTTTAAACCATGGTCAAATAACGAGGACACGACACATGTGAGCTGCTACTCCCTACTTTCTTCTAACCTACAATTCACACCAATAGAAGGACGTTTGAGCTTCGGCGTGTATAACGTACTACTGCTTCCTCTGCAAGGAGGGTCTTCAGTGGCAGTAGACTCGAACTCGTGACACGTCTGTGACCTTGACAGCGCGGCCACCCAAAATGAACAAAAGAACATACAATTTGAGGGAGTGAATTTGTGTGTTTATTAATGTCACACTTAAAGCAACGAGAAAAATACATGCAATGGGCCACGTAATTTTGAACTACGGTCAAGTGACGAGGTACTTGAGTACCTGCATCCCTCTCTTCTAACTTTATCAGAGCCACGACAGACATTCCCTCTACACGGAAAAAAAGTGGCATAACGTATACCCCCAACCTCCACATAGCGGGCAAGGGCAGAATTCCAAGGGGTTCAAATCCTATGTTATGATTTTGTAATCTTTAGGGACATTGCCTTCGGGTCCAATATCTGATTTTGCAGAGGAGGCCTAATATTCTAAGTTACGCCACTGGAAAAAATAGGTAAATCATATTTCTAAAAATCATTTTTTCGAGGAAATTGATTAGAAAATGAAAACTTAAAATCGCAGCCAGTGCATAAAAAGATTATTTTATTGTAATCAAATATCAACATTATTAACAACAATTAGAGTCATAGATCAATAGACATTGACAAGCACAGCAAAAGGAGAACAAATTTAATAAAGTATGAAATAAAAAGTTTCTGAAATATCATCTTGAAACTGATGCACAAAGGAATTAGTTAAAAAAATGTAATTTCATGCTGAAGCAGCTGTTGTAAGTCGTGATATACTAGTTTATTTTTTCCCCTTTAAGGAACATGGTACAATTTACACACAAAATTTTTTAATTTGATGATTTTCATATTTTTCTTTTGGTTGCCTCCTTTGTGTATGTTTGAAGTAAAACATATTTTGTGCTCAAAATTTCATAAAAACTTAAGCATTTAATTTCTTAAGGGAAAAACTTGAAACTTATGAGGTGATTTTAAAATGCTACTCCTCCTACAAAAATTAACGTACATATATGAAATTTGATTTACAGCAACGTCAAACTATGTATAATAAAAGTTGGCATGGGTTTTTTTGATAAAATGATTGGTATTCGTACAAGACTTCTTTTTATGAATGCTTATAGAAAATTTTCATTAAAAAATGTGTAAATTCTAAATTTATTTTCAAAAAAAATAAGTATTGCTTTGATTGAAAAATGAGCACCGACTTTTATTCCATGTACTGTTAGCAACAAGTGAAAAAATCTTCAAGTATTAAGCACAATAGAAAAAAAAGTCTTAGCATTTTAATTGAAGATAAACTAGTTATTTTACCTTCCTGAGATAAATCAGCTTAAAGTTTTGATTTTCCATTGGGATGTGAATAAAAACAAACGTAAAAGTTATCACAACTCAGCATTTTTTAAACTCGGAGCTTTCAAATTTTGTGAGTTTGTAGAAAAGTATATAAAAAATAATTTAGGCTAAAATAATTAGATTTGATTTTTTTAACCAATTTTCGTCAATTGAATCGTACAATGTCTCCTTACAAAAATGTATTGAAAAGCAGTATCATTATGACTGTAGGAAGTATTAGGTTGCATTCAAAGATTCTTTGACGTGAAGTTTACTAACTACGTCCGAACCCGTGATTTTGCCAAGGCTTATAGATTACAGATGGATAATTTTTTTGATATTTAGAGTCACTTAAATTAGAGTATACAACAAACCTGTTTAAAGGATATTGTTACAACAAAAAATTATTTAAATGCAATTTTTTCGGCCAAAACTACAGAGAAAAGACATATTTTCAAATATTCTTTCTTTATGGAAAATTATATTTATTTTAATAATATTATTTTGTCTGTATCCAGCTAAGATTTCTCTAGTGAGCCTGAACTAAGATTTTAGAAGAAAAAAATCCCCATTACTTTCAGAGTTATTATCAATTGAAATAATAACCGGTGGTTTTTTATAAAAATTTCTGTACTCTGAGGTGACGAGTCTATTCGCGAGATATTTCCTACTAATCCTCTTGGGGAAACTTTGGGGCATTTACATTAATTCACAGCCTTTCAAGAAGAACACGAGATATATGTAAATTAGTTTGACTATATAAAGTCTATATATAGGTTTTGTAGATGTGAGGGAGAAGGAGCCGGGAAGCCGTCACGTAAGTGCAAGTATTGGAATAGTTCCTTCACAAACCTAGCGCGCGTTAGGAAGGTAATTGCTGAGATTAAATTATTAGATTGAAGTTTTAAGATAGTATAATCAGAATCGGCAATCGGTTCATTAGTGCTTGTTCTCCTTATCTATTTCTGGTAGTCAGGTTTACTTAGAGTTGAATATTAGGAATAACCAACGCTTTAGATATCACTCCTAGGTTTCTTCTTATATTTCCACTTGGGATTGTTTAAGTGTGTGTTCAAAGTCTGAATAAATCTAATTGTTATTATGGAGTTTGTTGGTGATGCTTTGTTTCCCCCACACCTAGATACGTGCAGGGCAGAGAGAGAGGGGTGCCGGTTAGCCCCCTCCCCCAAACTGATATATTAAAATATGAATAAATTCAGTTCAAAATTATGTATTTCAAAAACCCTAGTTCAAGCTCTGTACAGAAGTATTAGCTATATATTATTATGGAAGCATTTCCATTTAGAAAATATGTAATTTTGTTCTTTTTTTGCCAAAATATTGCATTAGACAATTTTTTATTGAAATATTATAATTCAAGTGACATTAAACATAAAAAATATAGTATAATCAAGAATAACTTCATTATGAAAAAAATAGATAAATATTTAGAATAAAACCTCAAACTAACGTCGCGAACAGCCACCGCGGAACGAAATTTTTGTTTGAATAATGATATGGCAAATTCAATCGAAATCGAATTATACGAAAAACAGTAACATCATTTCATAAAATGAGATGAAAAGAAATTGTGGTTGTCGCCTACACCAACATATAGATATGTTACTGTTTTATTTTTTTAGATGAACAATTACAAACTAGAATTTTAAGCGAATTTTATTTTTCAAAATTTTATTTTCTAGTTTTATTATTAAATTGCTTTGATTTTTTTTTCATTAAATTTTTCAGTAAAAATTACTGGTTTTTTTAACCCCTTAACGAACACTTATTTTGAAATAAACTAGCAAAAAGAATATATTTTTTTTATTTAAGAAAAGATATTTTAAAGCATTGTTCTGGCAAAAAAACAAAACAAAAAAATACAAAACTAATTATTATTATTTTTTTTAAATTTTTGATTTTGATCCACATTGCAGGATAAAAGACGAATATTGCAATCTTGCACATACATTGATTTTTATTATTTTTCTTTTCGAATTGCTGATTCAAACACATGTTTTCTGATAAAAAATATATATTTTGTTTATTCTTTTTCAATAGAAGTAGTAAATATATTTGTAAAAAAAATATTCAAAATTTTTTGTGTGATATATTTGGAAATCAGGTGCAGCACATAGCCTAACATTGCAATTACTGAACATGAAATGAATCTTATATCAACTCCTTTACTGTCCTATTTTGCACCAAAACACAACGCAGTATTTTGAAAGAGTGTTTTTTTTTTTTGTTGTTGTTGGCGGTACAAAAGTTGGAAAATGACTTTCCATTAGCCGTAGAATTCCAGAAGATTGTGGTGTGCCTGATTTTTTTTAATGTTTGAACCACTATGAAAATTTCCACTAATTTGCTTCTGAAATCTAAATTTCTCTTTTACCTTAATTTTTTTTTTGTTGAAACTTTTCCGTTTAGCCACCGCAATCTCGCCAAGCATGCTTTATTGGCGACAAACACCCAATTTACACAAAAAATGTTAATAATAGTTGATTCTCATTGATTTTTCATCCAATTTTGATGTATTATGAAAAAGCCGTTACTGATAAGAAAAGACCGCGCCTTGTTTTGAAAGTGTAAAAGGTTACCAGTGGGGATATTCCATTTGGCGTCGGTTCTATCATTTTTGGCGACTTTATCACCTGCACCGCGAAACGAAATAATAACTTTTTCCAACTCCTACTATTACTTCACACTCTCTCTATATTTTTTCGTGTCTCTTGTTCTTTGTTTCGTCTTTGTGTGTCTTTGTTTCAATCGTAAATAAAATACTTTTTATTCACCCACTAAGTTGAAATACATTTTTTAAACTTGTAATGGATGACACTTGATGTTAATACAGTTTTATCAAATATAAATTCATTAATTATATTTAATTAATGAATAAATAGCAACAGAAATAATAGTCCAACACCATATATAAAATGGAAAATAGCTTAACATTTTGCCACTTAATAATGTGATTCTGTCATATGTATATACGTATTAATATTAATTGTAATTTTTTTTTCAAAAGTAACAAAAATAAAAGTTTGCTTTGTTCACCAAAGAAGGAGAATCGACTTTAATTTTTTTTTTCTTGGGGGTTTATATATACAAACGTATGCCCTCCAAATGCTAATGTCTATCAAATGAAAAAACACTTATTCATAAAATAACTTTCTATAAACTTTATCTAAATTTACTAAATCCCGACGACGGATCGCAATCAGTCTCACGTGTGGGGACACCGCACTCACTTATATTCGAATGGGAAAATTACAACAACATAAAATACCGACTCCACCCGAATTATCTCGAATGTGTATTTTGGTCAGTTCAGCCCGATCGAATTAACTCGATCACGAACGTTAAGGGGTTAAACATAAATGTAAACTTAGTGCAATAAAATAAAAGATTTGTTTGAGATAACCCATTTAAAAAAAGGAAAATATACTAATAATACTAATACATACACTATTACTAATATACTAATACTCTCTATACATATATACTAATCATTAATAAAAACATTAAAACTTGTTCTACATGAGTTAGTGATTAAGATGAAAGATGTCTTTAAAACTCAACATGATAAAACCAAGGTCGTTTAAGAGGATACCAACCGTAATTATTCAATGAATAATTTTATGCTTCCTCACACTCACACAATTCTTCGAAGCATCATTTTGTTCATTGTTTATACTTCTATAATTTTGCTTAAAAATATTTTATTTATTAATGTGGTAACACGATGACAGATGATACAAATCAAAATGGCACGAAAAATCTTATCTTTACGCAAACATCAATATTCTTCTTTAGAAGATAAAATGAAATCCAAAACCATTCAAATGTCGGAGAAGCACCATCAGACAATTTATAATCATCACTATCACGAAAATTCGAAAAGGCGACTTATGACGCAAAACACAAGAAAAGAGAAAGACAACACCTCCAAAAAGTTCTTTTATGCTGTGATGTACGTGCATAAAATTTCAATTCATTATGAAACCTTCTCTTTTTTCCCCTTTTCTAAAAATAAAATATTTAAAAAAAAGTTCCGATCGGCTTTTTTAAGGCATGATCTGCAAAGGTTACACCCATTCCCAAATCCCAATACAATTTTGCCTTATTAATATAATGTTATAGATTGTCTTCAGAATATATCTCATCAAATTAAGTGTTATTATTTCACTTGTATACTATTGAATAAAATGTTACCGGAAAACTTCAATGTATTACACTTGAACAGAAATGCATATTTTAAATTTAATCGCATAATCAATCTTTGTATGTATTAAGAAAGTTATATAAATTAAAATTTTTAAATATTTTTAACGTTTGTGTGACGTAAAGGCGTTCCGTAAACCATTGCTAGCCAATGTTTTTATCACCGAGGACCGGTTAACGTTTGATAATTTTACGGCGGCCCGCTGAGGATAGGACGTAAATTGCAAATATTTTAGATTGTTTGGTAATTTAATTTTTTAATTTATTTGTACTTAAATATTTTTCAGAATTTAATACAGTTACATCAAAAATGAATATAAATTTGCTTAACTTGGATTATAAAATGATTTCCATGGAAAGCATCCATTACAGGAGTTTACAGTAAATAAAATAGAGATAATTTAATGTTCCTTGGGTAGCTCGGTACCACTTGATACATGGACCGGTACTGGTCTGGGCCTGAGGGTTGGGGACCACTGCCATAAGCCAAGGCTATTGGAACTGACTTGACTTGACAATTTAAAGGAATATATAATCACGTTTAATCGGTGAAAATCGCGATAACAGTAGCCGTTGAGAGGATGATGAGCCAGATGAGGGGAGTGGCAAGAATTTGGAGCACTGTGGTAGGATTGAAGAAACCTGTACGTACTCAAATTTCTCACTTCTCCCGCAGCTGCTACAAGGAGTATCGGCCAATGCGCAGCAGAACGTGTGGTTTATGGATGATGGTGTACCACAGTAATTCCCAAAGTGGTTTATATGGACCCCCAGGGGTCTACGTCAGAAGGGGGGGATTGGGGTCCATGATTGTGATTCTCATTTAACCCGTTCGTAGATTAAATTTAAACTTTTAATGAATGGAATAAATATTCCACACACACAGGGGTATTACTTATTTACTTAAATAATATTTTATTATAATATAAACACATCTATCTATCTATCTCGAATTACGGAATATCGGGAGAAATTTTTTAATTGCTTATCTTGTGAAAAGGAATTTCAGCGCGTTTGCCAATCTTCATAACGAAAAAAAAAAAAAGACTAAACGCAACTAAAAGAGGAGATTTAGAATTCAACCTAACAAAATTGATGCCAAATGTTGAAAATTTGTTAAAAAGCATTAGATCCATTCCTCCCATTTAAACCACTTGTTTGCTGCTCAGTTATTTTCTGTAACAGGTACTGTAATTTAATTTAATTAATTAATGGTTAAATCAAGATATGTGTTTGTTTTCTTAAGTTTTTCACGCTGCAGTTAAAAATTTTAGTTTTTTAAAGTAAGTAGCTCCGTACCAGCTATCAAAAACACATTTAAGTTGACGAATGTGCAAAAATTCAATATTAAGTAAGCAGGGGTCTATGCCAAACCGGAGAACATGGCAAGCGGTTAATGAGATAAAAAAGTTTGAGAAACTCTGGTATACCAGCACATTTTACGATTGCGGTGTGAAACCACCTTCCTGCTACATATTCCGGGAGGTTGATTGGACGCGGTGGACGTATTACTTGGCCTCCACGCTTCCCAGACCTCAATCTTTAGGATTTCTTTTTTAGGGCCACCTGAAATCACTTGTGCATGAGTCACCGGTGGCTACTGTGGAGTCACACGGTAGGGATGGTCGTTGCTTCAGCTCCATCGCCAGCACGCCAGATTTGTTTGAACACGTCTGACAATCCTTCGTCCCTCGGTGGTGGTTGTGCTATGACCTGTGCGGCCGCAACTTCGAACAATTCCTATGAAAATCACTTGTCGTTGCAATTCTGATGTTTTTTTTTATCCTATGCCCGTCTTCGGCATCTCTGCCATTAGTCGACAAGCAGCCCAATAAAATGACGACGAAGCATAAAAAGAATTAAAATTTGTCTCCGTTGAGTTGTCTACAAAAAACTTTAAAACAATACGGCAGTATCTGAGATGGTCACCATCTATTTCACCCTGATTGCACAGAGGGCACCAAGCAGAATGTTTTAGTCCAAAGCGATGGAAATGCTTTTGCAAGTAGTCATGTCCGATAAGTAGACGAAAGAGCACGCAAATCCAACAGATCGAGGCAGGGAACTGGGAACTCTATCACTTTTGATATTCCACCTTTTACCTGCAGCTACTTCACATACAGGGAGACTATTAATTTGCAGTTTACTGTAAATCATTCTTTTGATGTTACGCAGAGGCAAGGGAGAGTCAGGTTGGGACATGAGAGATCCCTCTTTAGCAAGCCTATCTGCTTTCTCATTTCCAGAAATGTTACAGTGGCTGAGTATCCACTGGAGGGTAATGCTTTCTCCAGACTTCCCAAGTTCAGCTAATTTCAGTGCAATTCTGATGTCAAATTGCGTTGTATTGTAAACATTCTCTACGTCTAATAAACGTACTTCTTGCCTCTTATTGCTCCTTTTCATTCCACCAGTAGCATAAGGGAGAATTTTGGGGCCCCCTGAAAACTCAGGTTTTGGGTCCCAAGCCCAAATAGTACTTGGTGTAAGTCACGCTTTGCTCCCCCCTCCCTCAACGCGGAGGTTTCGGAGGTGTACGTTATGCCACTGCATTCAACCCGACATTCTACTCTTCATAACTGATTTTGCGAATTACTCCGACTAAATGCTGCTTGCAACCTCTTTATCTATTGTGATTTGCTGTCCCCATTATGCCTACTATCTCCCTTCATAATTTGCCTGTCAAATTCGGGAACAACCTGTAAATTAAAGTAAGCACGTATTTTGTCTTCCTTTAAACCAACATATGCAACTGATTTTTAAACATTCGCCCGATTTTAATTCTAGTTTAACCTACACTTCACTCATTTACATCTACAATTTATTATTCAGATTTTCTAAACACAATATAAATAGTAATATCTACTAGAAAGTTTTCGTTACGTTAACTATATTATTTTCATTGAATTGAAGTAAGTATATTCTAATTTGTATTTGATCAATTTTTCGCACGCAATTAAATTGAATTTTTTCAGTGGTTTACCATTGAACATTGGTTCTTAAGACACAGTAATATAATCCATAACAGAAAATCTCGACAATTAAGGCTATGTTATTTATTGTACCTCATAAGTAGGCCAAGTATTTCTTGAAGAGTGCTTTTTAAAACTATAACAACTAATATAATTAAGTTAGAAATTATCTGTATAATTTGTTGCGGCCCTAAGGACACAGGTGAAGTTTGTGACTACGAATGAACAAACATTGTTATAATAATAACTAAGTTTATCGCTTTACTATCAAGCAACATCATAAACCAAGGTGCAGTCAAATTAATTGGATGCCCTAAATTTCTATGATGGATAATAAAGCACTTAACTAAGTTTAATGTGATGAAACAGCACTCGCCACGTCTCGCCCAGTCAACTTGCAATTCCGATCCAAAATTTCTTGTCAAGTACCCCAAGAGCTCACGAAAGTCAATTTGCAAATCTCACTATAATAGCAGCCTAACGACTAGCACTAACACTCCCTTTTCTAGGGCTTTAATAGTACTGAAATAAGCATAAAATCAAGTTCTCTCTACAGAAGGCGGTTTTCAACTCAAACAATAGTTAAATAATTATTTTTGTCCAAGAGGTATAGTAAAGATTCACAAATAGGACCCGTCACAAATTTCATGAATTTTAAAGTAAGTTTATTTTATTTCAAACGTTCTATTTGCATATATCAATTGCTACAACATTATTAATATACTCATTCACATTTAATGTATATATTTCCGGTCTTATAAAAATACATCAAAAATATATAGTGAGTGAGTGAATATTAGCGTCGCCTTTTTCAGCTACACGAAGGCTTTTGGCAACGGACCTTGTAATTTTGAACCAAATGACGAGGTCAAGTGACGAAGACATCTGAGCTGGCACCCTCTCTCCTAACTTCCACACCACACCACGGGAAGACGTTTGACCTCTAGACAGATTTAACGTGCATCGCTCCCATACACGGCGGGTCTTCAGTGGTACTGGGTTCGAACTTATGACACACCGATGACGAGTCGGTTACCTTGACCACTAGCCTACCGCGGCCATCAAAAATATATAAAGCAGCATATTACATAAAACTTGAATAAAGTGTATATCTTTTATTTTATTGCATTGAATGTGTGTTTAATACTGCAGAACAAAATCATAAATAATTGTTTTTATTTTTTACAGGAAGACCATGGTGATATTAATTGCTTGATAAAAAATTTCAATGAAGCAATAAAAAAGAAATATGTGTAGCATCAAAGAGAGCCTATAGATGAATTTGTAATTTTAAAATTTCATTGGTGATTTGTGAGAGAAGTAAATAGAATTTTGGGTCGATTAAAAACATATTGATTTCATTCTTTAAAATTCTTCAAATATAAAATTCTTTTGAATTCTATATATTTCAGTATATCCTTGAATCTATAGAAAACCTACACTTTATCCCATAAACAGTAAGCAGAATTCATAATATTTTACTGTCATGCTCAAAATGATTTCCTTCCGACTTAACCATCAAAATGGAAATATTTTATTGACACACCGACAGCATAGCAGTTCAGAAGCTGTCTAAAAGCGAGGTCATATCGCATCCCAATAAAATTTTGAACGTTTCTGTTATTGTCTGCGAGAGTTGTCAGAGTAAAAATGATTTTTTTTTCATTGAAGAGTAAACATAGCGCACATCCTTTAAAATTCGGAAAAATAAAAACATTCTAAAGTTACTGATTTGTATGCGACACATCAGGGTCAAAAGAATTCGCGCCTTTCATACGACTTATAAATGAGACGGGAAGAGCGCGAATGCAATAAATCAGAAAAAAATTCTAAAATATTTTGCTCCAGTTGACCTTCCATAGAATACACTATAAAGTACAAAAAAAAAAGTAATATAAAAAAAAATTTTAAGTCAATTCCTACTTAGATCAACAAAAAAAATTATTTTAGTTACTTTTTATTAAATAGTTACAATTAATACAACTATATATATACATATGACAGAATCAACATTAAATGGCAATTAACTTTTATTAATTATCATTTAAGTATCGCATTGTCATCCAAAACAATCGTGTATATAAAATTTCAGTTCAACTGCTCAGCTTTGAAGCGTGAGGCGAAAAAAAAAATCTTCTTAAGTTTTGACCTAAGTCGTTAAAAAGGAAGCCAAAGTGGCTGTACCTGTAATTCTTCAAATAATTAATTTCAGTCAATTAATTTTAATTAATTATAATTAAATAATCACATTGTTACCCAATACAATAGTGTATAGAAAATATCAGCTCAAATGAGCGCTTTAAAATGTGAGAAAAAAACCTTTCAAGTTTTGACGCAAGTCGCCAAAAGAGTCGCTAAGTCGCCAAAAAGGATGTCAATCTGGCTGTATTTGTAATCCTTTGAATAATTAGTTTTAATCAATTATTTTTTATTAATTATAATTAAATTACTGTATTGTCATCTAAAATAAGCGTGTATATAAAATTTCCGCTCAATTGAGTGCTTTAAAATGCATTTTATTAATGATTGCAAATTTGAAGATAAATATATATATAAATAGAGAGAGTGTGAAGTAAAAGTAGGAATTGAAAAAGTCATCTTTAAATCTGATTATAAAAATTAACGCAAACTATATGTTGATTGAATTAAATATAAAGTACGATAAACATTAAGGTAGGTTTGTTGGCGGTTAGACGATAATAGATAGAAACATTTATAGATTCAACGGGATAAATTCATAATGGTCACGTGATAAAGATAATCACGTGATTCATCATTGAATTCAAAACTAATATCAAATTTGTACTTGTTGCTCTACTTGTAAAGTTTAGATTGTTCAAGTATTAAAATTCTGTAAAAAAGGTTTTCAAAAGTAAAAAAATACTATACGTAAAATTCAAAATTAAGTGTATTTTGTGTTTATTTTTTAGCGTTATTATTGTCGACAAATGTGTTCTTTATAAAAGGAAGTTTCGGTAAAAAGCAACAGTTGGCAACAGCGAAGCATATGAACGGATTGGCTGAAAATACGTGATTGAATTTGTCATGCGACTATAAGGTCGCCTGAATTTATGATCTGATTGGCTGCATAAACTGATTGCAGTTATCATATGACTATGACGTCACATAAATTTAGCCCACTGGAGATACTTGGTTCAAGCAACAAAGCTCTTTCAGGATCGTGACACGATTATGATGTTTTCAGATTACAGCCCGAATAATGTGGTTTTATTCGAAATGAAAGGAATTTACATTCTTTATTCCCTGTAACCCGGCTAGATGTGTGGGAGGAACTAAATGATCAGATGGCATGATGAACTTCGATTATTTATTTATTTCTATATTCAACACAGACACAAATAACACTCTTATTAAGATAAATTTGATCAATTAGAGGACGAAGGTGAGACAAGATAGCGTGGGGATAATATATACGATCATGCATATCTATTCTTAAGATAACTTATACAAAGCTTGTTTTTAGTTTAGAACGAGTTCATAGTTTAACTCTCTAACTTCTACTTGAAATAAGATTACAGTACCTGAACTCTTGCAATCCTTTAATCTTTTAGACGTGGCTTTAAAACTTCTCCAATAGTGGAACTAAGCACTTTCTGAATTTCCAACTTCTCGCGTCGTACACTGTTTACGTATACGTACTACTGCCGGGTTGCTAGCTTATCTATTTATTCACTTCACATCCAAGCTATCCTCACTTCACTAACTCTCAAAACTCGTGAATACAGAACATAAATTTTAAACTTCATTTGCATAATCATGCTTTCTTTCCAAGGAGAAAGTTGGTTGAAAGAATGATGGCCCAAAAGGAATCTCCAAGGGGTTAGTCGAAGGAACCGTATAGATCCGTCACAGAATCTGTGTGCAAATTCCTTTCAGTGTTGTCAAATTTCAAACAGTTACTTAATCCTTGACTTAAATAACTTTGTAGAAGAAACGGCTTCCAATACAGAATCGTCACACCATGTGGTGAGTTATGGTCCATAGATTTTTGTTTGCTGTATTTGTATTAATCAAAAGCGTTTTCGATTTAGGGTTGTAAATTAATCTTTTTGTCGCCAAATCTGGAAATAAAATGTGGAATCAGTCGCCAAATCTGGAAATGGGAAATCGTTCATCCTGATCAGAACAATGGAAAAAAATTATTACATTGTTGTATCGTCATCGATACTTGACAAATGTGCAAAATCTCCATTTTATCTGACCTTTTAAAGTGGGTAGAAATCGAGTTCAAAGAGTTCCGTTACATACAGATGAAGCTCTAATAGAAGCGTGTTAAAAATCAAAAAACTCATCGCCAAGTTTCAAATTTTTTTCAAAAAAATACGATCACTCTTATCATACAGAAAATATACCTACAGAGAAATAATCAGTAATATCTGTAATAGACTTTAAAATTATTTCAGTAAGCAGTAAAGCAAGAACTCTGCCACCAGACCACCATTAAAAAATGCACTAGTAACTTAACAATTGTCCCGCTGAGGTCAACTTTATTGCATTTCATTCATAACTAAATAGTTGATCCATTTTATAAGTCGCATCAAGTCACGGTTTAAAATGCTTTTGATGATCTGATCTTTATATAAAATCAGACACAATAGTGTTAAAAACAAACATGAGCTAGTATTATCATTAAACAATACAGATAAGATATAAGCATATAATAATATTATCTAACACTTAAGGCAGGATTAAGATTAAGGATATATGTAATGTACACTGCATATATATCCTAAAACCATGAAACAAGAGAAGCTTACGTATTCTTTCAGATACATAATGAAATTTTTAGCATATCAAATTATTGTATCAATCTTAATTGTTCTAAATGTACATTCAAAGCATGAAATAGTTTTATATATTTGACTGGCAGTTGCACCCTTTCTTCACCAGGGTGAATAGAAATAAATAACAATCCAGATAAATTATTTTAAATTCGATTCTTATATTCTATTCAAATCTTACATTCAATTATTTTAAAAAATAGAATCTGTTAAATTTTAGTATACATTTATATTACTATTCTATACATATCTATTAATAAAATACACATTTTAAATTGAGTTATTTGCAATTTCTACACACATAATAAATTAAACTAAAATAACACGTATAATTTGAAATACACTACAATTTTTTTTGAAACTTTTACGGCGTCTCAGGGATGTTAACTTTGTCTCGAGGGAGGAAAATATAAACAATTTTCAAGTAGATATAATTCTTTGAAAGAACATTAAATAACTCGAATCTCTTGCACATTATTTATAAGGGAATGAGGCTTCAAGAAGTGTAAAATGTTTAAAATATAATTATAATTTTAAAAATTATAAGCATATGAAAATAATAAATATTTCTGTAAGAAATATTAATTAAGTTTTACGTTGTGCATGATATTTTCTGAAATAGTAGCTCTAATTACTAGCAATAAGTTGATTTATAAATTTAAATGTGTATCCTTATCACACTGTAGCTATTTTTATATAAATAGAATAATAAATTATATTTTTTAAAACTAAAATATTACATTAATTTTTTTTAAATTTCAATATTTTTCAAATATTTTAAAATACAAAAGATATATAATACTAAAAATAGGTATGGTTTAAAGAGTATGATACACACACACACACATTTTATAATTCTATAAATTTTTTTGCATCAAAGGCTACTATTTTGGAAAAAAAGCATGCGCTACGTAAAAATTACTTTAAATTTATTACAGAAATATTTCTTTCTTCATATGCTTAGAATTTTTAAAATTATAATTATATTTTAAACATTTTGTACTTGTTGCAACCCAATCCTTTTATAAAAAATGTGTGAAAGATACGAATTATTTAATTTTAATTTCAAAAGAATTATATCTATTTGAAAATTGCTTATATTGTCAGCCCTTGAGACAAAATTAACACCTTTTGAGACCCCACCAGAAGTTGAAAGTTGTGCCGTTTTTCACTTATAATAAAGTGATTTACTTTACAATATATACTATTTACATCTTTATCAAATATTTCCAAACAAATGTTAAAATTTGACATTTATCTCGAGCTATGCCAGATCATATCATTTGAAATAGCACAAAAAACACCTTGTGAATAATGCATTGAGTTCAATACAATACAATTTTTTTGGATCGCATCTTTTATAGAATATTCCTAACACAGCAAAACTTTTGAACTGTCCACAAAACAGATGAGCATCATTAGTTGTAATACATCTCGATACACATCAAAAGTTCGAGAAAAGAAAAACTATACCCCATTGTTCCAAAACCGCAGTTACGCATTTTTTCGCCATTTCTACACCTGCCATTTGACACTCTTCATGAAATTTCAAATTGGAGCTGAAATATTGCCCAACCGTATGTACCGAAAAAAATAAGGTATTTTGGAAACAATTACGAAGCAGAAACCTTTAACAGCTGTTGTGACAAAAAAAAGTGTCATTAAAGAGTTTCTAGTAAAATTTTCCTCTTGATAAATGATTACTGGTCATTCTCAGAATCCTATATGTGCTCTCAAATTTCGTCTTAAAATAGAAACACTTTGTTTAAAAAAATATGCATAAGTTTTCGGTTAATTGTCTTAAATTTTTCGCAAATATATAGAATAATAAATATTGGAAATGCTCTTTTGTAATGTTGATGAGAGTAAAAATGCATTTGTGTGTGTGATTGAAAAGATGAAGAACGAATAAGGATTGATTATACAAGGGTCACTCTGAAATTTTTGAGATACTCCTAGGTGTTTAAAGTTACCATGGACTTTTAAAAATTAATAAAGTATACTAACCACTGCCTTAAGGGTTAAGTTATAATTATTAAAACGAAATTAATACAACCAACAAAAACTATCTTTGTACAATTCCATTAAAGTAAATTTTTGCCTCTTGTTGCCATCACTGATACATATAATAATAATTTCTTATTTAATATCTTCACGTGACAGATATTCACATTACAAAACAAAGAAAAGAAATTTTGAGTTTCTTTGTGTTAAAGTGTTTTTTGTGCGCGCACGCACGCACATACATATAATTTAGGCTTACAAATTTTTCAAAAAGAGCTTATAATGCATGTGTATTTTTTTCAATTGTTTTGGTCTCAAGTAATATATAAAAAATTGTATTTGACCCCTATTTGCTATATAGGAAATTAAAATAATCAGTTTAGAGAATGTTCAAAAAGTAAATATATGCAATATAGGAAAAAATATTTAGAACTCGGGTATCAACGAATAATAAAACATGTACTTCAAATTAAATGATAAAGAAATGAATATATTTAGTTAAACATATTTAACATTCGATTTTTAGATCACACAAAATTAAAACATTCATTGCAAGTACAATGTAACATTTCTTATAATTACAGCAATCATAATAGCAACATTATATTTTCCACGAGCCCTCTAGTTTAATTTTTAAGTTGATGTACCATTAGCTTTTTACAAGCTTCTATACTCGTCAATAATTCACTGCAATATATAAGAATAAAAGCCATACGAGAGCATATACAAAGCACTCCACTCGATGAAATAAATAATATCAAGTTACAACCAATAGCTCTTTATCGATTATAAAGCACGTCTGAACATCTACTTGTCTGTATCGATATTTTTGTCCATCCATTTGCCCTGTAGGTAATGACAGAAATACAGATAAAATACAGTAGATTTTTGTTCAGTTTTATGTTATCTGGCTAGGTCTTAGATTTAATACCGATGATCTGATAAAGTAGCAAGTCTTTGAGATGAAGATAAGCAGCTCTTTAACAAGTCTGTCTGAAGATATCCTACTGAAGATCTATGACCGTTATCGTCGGTGTATGTTTAAGAAAGAGGCTCAAACTGGAAATATATTTTATTAAGAGCCAGACGTTACCCACCCGTTTTATTGGGTATTTCGTGATAATGTGCAACCATACATATATATTTCTTAAGGTATTGATATCTTAGTTTTAGGTAAAGTTTTTTAATTTTATTTAAAAGTATTTTTCTCGCCCTCATCTTTTGATTAACAAGAACAGAACTTGAATTTCTAAAACGGAATATATTTATCTTAATTTCCTCACTTGGGAGTCGATTTACTCAAAACCTCAATAGTGATTATCTACTCAACAAAAGAAACATGCTTATCTTAACTTCAAGTCTGTAGATCAATTAGATCAAAAATGGGAATTTTTATCTTTAACACCTCTGTAACTCTCCTTGGTAGTCGATTTCTTCAAAATCCGTTCATAGCAATTCTCAAATCAACAACAAAAAAACATGATGGTCAAATTTCAAATATGTTCGTCTAATAGATGAAAAAACGGAAAGAATCAGCAAAATGATCGATAACCCTTTGGTGTTGCCAAATCGAAAGATGTAAATGCATACATTATTTTTCTCTTTCTATGAGTGGGAACGGTTTTCCGATATAAAGTGCATATAATGACATTTGACAACTTCGCAGAAACTTAATGAGAACGGATTCATGAAGCTATCAGAAAAATAGCAAAAGGGAATTGAACAGAATGGAAAATGTTTGACAAATTAATTTTTTTGTGCAGAAAAATTTAATACTAGAAATCCGAATAATCATTTTCTTGCCAATCCAATAAATTTAAAATTTCGACAATAGTTTTAACTTTTCATAACTTCATCTATATACAGTCATTAACACAATGTAGACATCATAATTAGTTTTAGGAGATACAAGATTCAATAATGATTAGTTCCAGAGATTAATTACACACAAAACCAGTAGTCTTACGAGTAAACCTTAACATACAAACAACGTAATTTCATTCAATTTGAAAAGATTCAAATTACGGTTTCTCACGCTAAAGAAAAGTTCTTTAACGTTTCCCACGAAGAAAGAACCATATTAGTTCCTTTGAGCTGCGAAAATATTCACAAAAGTGGGAATTTCGTATCTGATCCCAGAGAAGATGAAGTGAAATAACTATTATTATGCCACAGCGATTCACCTGTTAGACAAGTGCGTAAAAGCCGCCTTTTTTAATGTGCCGTTCCTTAACTGTAATTGCAGACAGATCTAGAGCATGCATGTCACTTCCGTAATTTTCTTATTTATCTCCGAGATTTAGGTTTTGTGTGTGAAATAAATTTTTTTAACCTTATCCAACAGCTCTGTGAGCGTTTCTTTTTAATATAACTACGGTTTTTAAATGTAAATTTCTTTTTTTTTTAAGATCGATTGTGCGGTTTTTAAACACATTTCAGCTCGTGGTACATTAAACAATTAAAACTAAAAAACTATATTGCATTGTGTGGATACTATAAATTCATGCGAAACGAAATAGTTATTTTAATCTTAAAACGAATCTTTTTAAATTTATAAAACAAGTTCTTTGAGAAGTTGTTAATTAGTTGTGAAAATTTTAGTTGAAAAAGTTATTTTTTTTTTGAATTAGTGGTTTTAAGAAATATTAGAAATATAAAAAATCTGGTATATCTTTGCAATTTTCTTAGTTTATTTTTCTAATGATTTACTTTTAGCTCTTCTTTGAGACAAGATATGAGATTTTATAAATAAATTTTTACTTTGTATGAAAACATTACGGCGAAGAGTAAAATTAAAATAACAAAAAAAAAAAATCCACAAGTAGAGTTTAGTCTAACTTAATTAAAAAACTCGAAATATTCAATTAATTATCGGAATAATAAATACTCAATTAACCCTAAACTTAAATTCCATGAAAGGTGCAATAGTTAATTCTTTTTAAATAATGTAGAGTGGTTTTTTTTTCAAAAATATTGACACAAAGTAGTGGAGTATTCTCTTAAAATATAATATGAAGGAAAAACATACGTGTTAAAAATTACTTATTTCTCGTAAAATACGATTCACAAAGTAGACGAACAAAGATATTTTGGTTAGAAGATTAATATGATAATATTCGATCATACGCATAAAGCTTTTATGCTTTGTTAGTCATTTTTTTTTCAATTTATAGTGATACTAGCTGGTATAGCCGTTCTTCACACGGGTGAATTGAAAAATTAAACAATACAGATTGAAGGACAAGGAAGTTTTTAATGATTTAATTCTACGTGAATTGCAAATTAAACAAAAAAAAAGCCTTTTGCATATCTCAGCTGAACCAAAAAAACATACATGTTAAATTTAAAGTCTGAAGGTCTAATAGCTGATAAAAAGGATTTTTTTTATATTTAAAACGACCCGTAACTCTTGTGAATCGATTTTTGAAAACACCTTCCTAAGCTGCTCTCTGCTCTGCAAAAGTAACACATTGTTACAAATTTTGTGTAATAAACGCTTAAAATAGTGTAAATAATTTATATTTGAATATGTAATGCGTTAATATAACTTTCTGTTGTATTTATTTTATGTTAAAGTTATAATATTCGCAAGCAACGCCGTTTCTTACATTATAATGGCGATCCAATGGAAACATAGCGAAATGTTGGTGATAGGCCAAGTTGGCATAATTTTGGCGACCACGTTGGCAACTTGGCGGTTGATTGAACGGAGCAGAAGTTGTTTTGCTGTAGCGCCACCTGGTGGGGAGCTGCAACAAAGAGGATAGCACAAAAACCTTCTCAACAAAAAAATACATATACATGCCAATTTTCATAGTGATCGGTTGAACGGTGTGTTGGAGTGAAGCGATTTCACATATATAAACATCCATTTTTGTATATGTAGACTATGAGTGCAATGAAAAAATCAACTCCTTACTTCAGAAAATTGACATTTCCTTCACATACCGAGTGATGAAGACGACACCCCAGTTGCCCCTATTTCCCTAACTTCCACACCAACCCAAATCAGAATCGAGGAAAGAAGTATTCTTAAAATTAAATTAATAAAACGATTGTGTGTATGAAAGGTATAAGTAGATATCACATAATTCGCTTTTCGTTTGTTAGATTCTTTTATAAATCATTTTTTTTAAAAAAGATGTACGCATTCGTTTGAGTTTTCGGGAGAACCGCATGGGAATTATGTTTTTTAAATATCAGGTCAATAATAATTTTTTAAAAATCGTTTCTCTATGTTTATTAAAAATTCCGTTTCAAATGTATCCCAAAACGAGATAATATAAAACTAAAATTATTACAAATGTTTAAGCATAAAAATAAATTAAATGAATTTATAAAAAATGATTGAAGCAAACAGATTCGCAACATACAACGAATAAATAATATCAATCAAAAATACAAAATTACTTTTCGCATATATTTTACTCTGATGTATTGTGATTTGAATAAATGCAGTACAATAAAAATACAGAATATAAACTCCAGCTTAAAAATATTATTGATGTTAATAGTAGTGTGTGTGAGTAGATTTATAAAAATTAAATATTCAAGCAAAAGAAACTAAAAAAAAATGTATTCAAACACAATTTTATAGCTAACAAAAATAAATTTTCAATATTAAATTTTATACATTATACAACACAAAAGCTTAATATTCTCCATGAAAAAAAAAACATGACTTACTTTTCATAAATATACATGAGCAAAAACATGTCTCTACTTCAACATAAATAAAACATTTCCGGAGTATTGACGAATTTCCGAAGTTGTTATCAATTTACTTTTGTTAGAACAATAAAGATGGAGGCGTTAACACAAAAAAATTAGGAGCACAAAACCGAAATCAAAACAAAAGAACCGAAAAATTCGAAACAGAACAAAAATGTTAAACCTTACCAGCAATCCAAGAACATTCTTAATCCCTAAATCGTTCATCTAAACCGTTACAATAGAGTAACCGGAAAACTAAACCAGACACTGGACAGAGCTATCCATCCTCACAAGTGGAGACACAGAAAGAGAATACTTTCCAGTTATAAATTTCTTCCATCGAAAAAACGCCCTACATGATGTCTTAGATAGCCTTTATCGTTCTCCCAGATCAATATGGTTGCGCCCATTGTTAAGCCTACTGAAAATTATTTAATTGTGATCGCACAATAAGAAGCAACTTTCTCCGCATTCTGTTCTTTTTTGTTGGTCAGAGCTATTGGTAGACAATGGTGAAGAATGACCGGTCAAAGATGTATCCTGATTTATTTTAGGAATTTATTGGTTATGGGGAAGAATTTGTCTGCAGAGTTAGGGCGATGTCTGCTTCCTCGATTCGATGAATAAGTTTTAAAATATATATATTAGAGGAAAAAGTGGTTTCTCTGTGATTATAGGATTCTGCACGGTAAAATTCCTTAAGAACTATTTTTTCTTTCAAATTTTTTTTGGATGGTTCAGATGATATATTTTAAAGTATAATGTTATTTGTGGATTACTCAGACGATATTTATTTATAAATATTTCAAACATATTATTAACGCAAGGAAATAAATGTATATACAGTCGACTCTCGATAATTCAAACTTTCGATAATACGAACCACTTGATAATTCGAAGTATATGCTCAGTCCTTAGAAAAAACTCTTGATATTTCGAACTAAAACAATACGTTTGGGTACGCTAAATAATTCGAAGTAAAATCCGTGGCTGGCCAGACCAATATTTATACTGCATAATGTGTACTTTTTAAAAAGACAATTTCAACAACTGTTGTTTTATTACATACTTTCAAATTTAAATGTGTTAGGAAAAAAAAAAATTTTTTCGTGTATTTTGGGAATTTTTTCTACCCTCTTGATAATTCGAACTCTTGATATTTCGAAGTTTTTCATTGGTCCCTCCGAACTATTAAATTGGGCCATCCAAGAAACATTAAATTATTTCCATTTTATTTACTGTTGTGCATTTCTCTCCAATTTTGTGCATCTTTCCATAGTAATCACTTTATATTCCATGTCAAATCCTTTTATAATCATTTTTGGTGTAACTGTATTTTATTCTGAAAGCATATCTAAATACAATTTGATTTTAAATATTATTTAATCGCCGGCTGGGTGGCGTAGTTGGTTTGTCGCTGGCCTTCTGTACCTAAGGTGGCGAATCGACCCAGGCACAATTTCGGTGGATTTACATGATGCAGAAAATCGACAGCAGCCATGTTTGATTATGAAGCATGTGAAATATCCTTTGAGTGTTCATTTGGGTTACGTGCTCTCATCAAAATTAAATTTCTGAGTGCAATTTTGCATCGTCAGAGCTCAGGTGCCTCCCTCTGGGGAGGATCCTGGGCGTCAAAAGTACTTGCTACAATTGGTATCCCCTACATGGTGCCGCACTAAAAAGTTATATCAACTCCTGGGGAATGTACTAGGTCTGCAAAGTTAAAAAGTACCAGTCCGCAGGCCCACTATAGAAAAAAAAATCTAAATATAAGCAATTAACGTCCCACCCACAGTGGCCATAGTTAAATTATCAAACGTTGACTAGTCTACGACGATAAAAAGGTTAAGGTGCACTGACCTATTGGTTATGGTCACGACTTCACGATCGAACTTTTGACTTCATCACCGACGAGTCAAAAGTTCGATCCCTATTGCCACTGGCCGCCGTGTAGAAAGGTTGATGAGTGTTAAATTTGTTGTGGCTCAAAGCTCTCTCTCCCTTTGCCTTGGTGTGGTAGTCTAGAGAGGGATGTACCAGCTCAGGTGTTGCCCTCGTCCCTTAACCGTGGTTCAAAATTATGAGGTCCATCACATTGATTTATAGTGAGACGTTATCAAGAAATACAATAATAGCAAAGTTCCATTGCTACAAAATGCATATTCTCTTTCTCAATTCAAATATGAATAGAACTATATTTTATAAATAATGTTCATTACATTCATCCAAAATAGGAATTGGAAAGAAATGTATGCTTCTATTTAAAACTGGAATGGTGTTGAAATAAAACTAATTGAGAGAATTATAAAGAAAATTGCATTAAAAATTAAGATTAAAAATATTTTTTTCTTTGTACAATCAGAACTTTATTTACATAAACATATATTAATATGTGGTATAATTTATATAATTCTTAGCTTTAAAATCGTATTAATTTTTTTATCATGGAAATAAATTTGGAAAAAACCTTTCAAGAAAAACTACCTAATTCTTATTATTTAAACTTTGTTTGAAATTTTTATTCCTTGCAGTATTTTATGAAACTGCAAGATTTTGTTTTGCTACACATTTAATCTGTCAACCAGTACGCAAACAAAATTATGTAGCTGCCAGTTATATTTATTTAACGGATAAATCATTTAAAAAGTAAGTAGAAATTAATTTATAATTATTTCCTTTAATGTAAGACATGAATATCTTAAGGCATCCGAACACGTTCAGAGTACTTTTTAACAAAATAGCATACTAAAACATTATAAATGCTCTTTTAGGACTCAATACCAATAAATATTACACTTATATATTTAACTATTAAAATTTAAAATAAATTACCTGAATTTTACAAAAATCACAATTATATAAGTGAAATTTTAGCAATATTTTTGAAAAACTTCAAAGCAGTTAGAAAAAAAAGTAATAAACATGTATTAGTAAAAGTATTAATAAAACAAATTAGATGCATTTATCTAGAAAATATACTAAAATTTCAATTTTTTATTAAAATTTGAAATTTTTAGAGCTTATTGAGTAAACATTATAAAAAATGTTACATTTTTTATGAGACCATAATTTAAATAACAAGCTATAACTCAAAAAGTATTCCTACAATAAGAAATATTTTAGTACATTCTCTAGAAAATAACATAAATATCAGGTTCAAAAAGTGTTATAGAAATACATTCGTAATATTTTGAGTTATCAGACTCGCCATGACAGATTTTGAGCCATTTAAATGCCCACTTCTGGTAGATCAAAAACCCACTTCCGGTTTCTCTAAATTTATCAAATGGATTGTAACTTGGCCTCTAGGTAGTGTAGAAACAAAATAAAGTATGTTTCGTAAAGTCACAAGATAGCTCTATTCAATAAAATAAAAAACAAAAATATCTGTTTTAACTGAATTTGGTCATTTTCAACGTGTTCGGATACCTTAAAATTTCAATTTAATTTGACTACGATAAATTAATTATAATTTAAACATTATTTCAGGCACTATTGTATTATACCATCGACCCATTTCTTCAAATCAAAAAACGTCGCCAAATACCACGATATGTAGCCAATAATGGAAAAATTATGTTACAAAACAATAAATATAAAGAGAACATTTGGCAGTCTTTTGATTTGAAGAAATTGATTGACAGTACAGTATGTAAGTGTACCCTTTCATATTCATCAACGTACATTAATATGACCTACAAAATGACACATTCTTAAAATCCTTAATTCAACAGTTTCAAAAATCACTTGTATAAAACTAAATATCAGGAACAGATAAAAAGATTGTACAGACAACTTTTTTTAAATGAAACAAGTGGAAACAAAATCTCTATAAATAGATCATTTCAAATTTAAGAGAAATAGTTATTTCCTTTTCTGTCTGCAGTATAAAATTCTTAAGCGTAAGTTCATTAAACTGCATAATTATTTTTCAAGTATCTGAATTTCTTTCATTCAGCGCTCCATTTTCTTAGGAGGAAATTTTTAATTCGAAATAGAATGTTCTTTCCTTCGTAGCATTTTTACGAATGAATAAATATATATAGAATAAATAAGAAATGTCTTATAATACTCTAGAATCAATGGTATACTCTCCTACCCCTACACACAGTGAATATTAACGTCGCACTGTTCTGCTACAAAAGGGCTTTTTGCGACGGACCTCGTAATTTTGAACCATGGCCAAGTGACGAGGACGACACCTGAGCTGGCACCCCCCTCTTCTAACTACCGTGCAGACAGGTTTAACGTGCATCTCTCCTCTATACGGCGGGTCTTTAGTGGTACTGGGCTCGAACTCGTGACAATCCAGCCACGATCCTATACCTTGACCACTAGGCTACCACACCCCCTTACCCTACACACAATTTTGGTACAAAGGGGAAAAAAGTGTTTTTACATTTCAGTTTAAAAATGGTTGTTTTTGAATTCAAAGTTGTGATAAACTTACAAGTTATCGAATACTCTAAAATGTGTAAACGTTCTTATTATAATAACTCTTAACTGATTGTTCCAAGATGCCGCGGTAACCTAGTGATCAAGGAAACGTACTTTTGGTCGGCATGTCATGAGTTCGAACCAAGTACTGCAGAAGACCCGCCGTGAAGGGAGACGATGCACGTAAAATATGTCGAGGCTCAAACGTCCCCCTTGGTGTAGTATGGTAGTTAGGAAAGAAGGGTGCCATCTCAGGTGTCGTCTTCTTCATTTGACCATGGTTTAAATTTACGAGGTCCGTCGAGTAACTGGAAAGTCCGACGTTAATATTCACTCCCTCGGCAATCGTTTCAAAGGATTCCTAAATGAACTAGTAAGCATCACGTGACCTTCAAATATTGCAAACAAGTTTGTATAAAATGCTTAGGTTGTATTCTTATAAAGAGTAAGACATATTAAAGAACACTTGGCGGGAACTGCAATGCCAACTAGATTCTCCGATTTAGTAATGGAAAAGTTGACTAACTACTTTGAAGTTTACAGAAAGCAAATGGTCTTGTAAAAAATTCATAATATTACTTTCAATATATTGGGGGGGGAACATGTTATTGTAATAATTTAATCATAAAAAATAAATATTTATAAACGGAGCAAGAGATTTGGTTCACTCTAGGAAATACACTCATGTCCATAAATTAAGGATAATGAAGTCCAGGCAAAGAAAGAGACAGAAGCAAAACAAATTTGACTTATTTGTAAAGTTTATTTATTAAACAAAAGGTAAAGAGCAAAAAAGATGCTATATATTTCACATAATTAATAAAAATTGCGATTTTTACTCCCTGGAGCAAATTTCAAAAAAGAACCTATTTACAAAAAACAGTATAACACGGTTAGTACGATGGTTAATACGGAGTATGTCTCCCGGATGATGCAATACAGGCCTTACAACACCTACGCATGCTGAGTATAAAATTATCAATCTGATATTGGGGAATATTACACCACTCATCAAGCAATACCCTCCGAAGTTCCGGTAGACAGGTGGGACGGGGTTGACGGGCTGCAATTCGTCGGCCAAGCATATCCCACACATGCTCTATTGGATTCAAGTCCGGTGAGTATGCTGGCCAATCCATATGGGTGATATCCTCCGATTGAAGGCATTCGTCTACAATGTTTGCACGGTGAGGACGGGCGTTGTCATCCATAAACAGAAATTCAGCACCCATGGCGCCCGAAACAAATGTACATGTTGTTCCAGAATGACATCCCGATAGATGTGGCCTGTCATCGTTATACTCTGAATGTGCAGGTCAGTTCTGGAACCAAGAATATTTCCTCCCCAAACGAGCCATCCTGCACCACCGTAACGGTGTCGTTCAATGGTGTTCTCTTGGTGGTAACAGGTATCTGGTGCTCTCCAAATAAAAGTCCGGTGACTGCAAACTAAACCTGGACTTGTCGGAAAACATCACACAAGACCACTGTTGCGGTGTCTACAATGCATGCTCTCTACTCCAGGTTAATCGCAGGCGACAGTGAGTTGCGGTAAGGGGAACATATCTGACAGGCCTACGAGCATATAGACCAATGTGCCCTAAGCGTCTGTACACGGCCTGCCATGAAACTGTCATACCGATAGCTGAAGAGAGCTGACGAGATAGGTCTGATGCTGCGCTCCGTCTGTTTCTTTTGGCAGTAACTGCCAAATACCGGTCTTCATTCGGCGTTGTAACTCGGGGGCGACCTGTGCTGTAGCATCTACTCACATTACCATCATCTTGGAATCGTTGCCAAAGTCTGGAGATGACATTCTGGGCGATTCCAAGTTCCTCGGATACTTCCAGCTGGGTACGTCCACATTCCAGTCGTCCGATAATTCTACCACGTAAAAAATTATCCAAATGCTTCCTTTGTGCCATAACTATGCGGTTATTGCGCTGAAAGGCTTTTAAAGCGCCTGTGAACAATTTTACTTCTTTGCCACCATTCCTTATATACCCCTCTCTTACATTCTCGTCATTGTGGCTTACTATCCGCGCCATCTGGTGGTTTCCTATAATTTGCATATTCTTCTTCAAGATGTGATTGATAATTGTACAGGTGAAATTTTTATTTTCGAGTTCAATTTCTGTGTGATTCTGAATTATCCTTAATTTATGGACATGAGTGTATATAAACAAACAAAAAACTCATCAATTCATCTTTAAATTTTATTCACAAATAATTATTTATTTCTTCAACAACATGGGCTTAATGCCATCTCGTAACATACAAATAGAATCAATTGTTTTAGAAGTAAAATATGATACATTAAATTAAATTTTGGCCTAATGAGAGAGATAAACAAGCTAAAAAATGTATTTTCTGAGTTATTTTGCATTCACAAGAAAAATGTAAACACAAAAGAATATCTTCAATTCAACATTTATAGAACACTACAACAGATTGGGATTTGTCCAAATTTAATATTGTGTTTATTCTTCAATTTTTTTAAAATATGCCATGTAAGGGTTTCCAAACTATAGATAATTATGTCAAAACTGGATGTTTTGCATGAAGAAGAAGAAAAGGCAGAATTTTATTCCAAACAATAACGATAACACCAATCAGTGTTAAACTGGGAAGAAAAAATTTATTTTTTAAACTATTCTATAAGAGAAGCACATCAAAACAATAAAAAACAGCCGGATTTATTTATAAAATTTTGAAGATGGTAATTGCAATGCTTTTTTCCCTTTAGCTGTGTTGTTATTTTATAGAGAATTGTGTTAGAAGTAAAAAGGAACATTGTTTAGAGGGGGGGGGGATTTGTTTATAGATGGGTGTTTTTGTTTATATTTCTGTAGAGGTAACGCACCTTCTTTGACACAACATGCTGCTTAAATTCTGCGAAATACTTTTTGGAAATATGTATGTATCAACAAAGGAAAAAATCATTCGAAAACGTTTTACTGAAAAGATATTTACAGGTCATTATATTTCAGTTCGTTGCACAGAAAAAGAGAAAAAATATGAAAATATCAATCTTAGAATACGATCTCACTGTAACAAAAAAAAGACAGTAACACAAAATGAAAGTCTAAATTCATAAATATCTTTTTATTTTAGAATTTTAAGTTGTTTCTTACATCTTTTATGACTGTTGAGGTATCGAACAGGTTCAAATAACTTCTTTTAGAATAGCATACTAAAAAATTATAAATACTTTTTAGGGATTAAAATATCAATAAGTGTATATATATATATATATATATATATATATATATACTCTCTTTCTCCAATATGATTAACATAATCTAAATTTTACAAAAATCACAATTATAAGTGAAATTTTAGCAAAATTTTTGAAAAACTTCAAAGCAATTAGAGAAAAAAGTAATAAACATATCAGTATAAATATCACTAAAAGAAATTAGATGCATTTATCTGGAGAATGTAATAAAATTTTAGAGCTGACGGAGTAAATATTATAAAAAATTCCACAATCTTTATGAGATCATTATTTAAATAACAGACCATAACTCAAAAAATATTCGTACAATAAGAAATATTTTAGCATATTCTCTAAAAACATAATATAAATATCAGGTTTAAAAAGTTTTAAAGAAATACATTCATAATATTTTGAGTCATCAGACTCACCATGATAGATTTTGAAAAATATAATTGCCTACTTCTGGTAGATTAAAAGACCTATTTCCGATTTTTCAAATTTTATAAATCGATTGTAACTTGGCCTCTGTAGTAACGTAGAAGCAAAACGATGTTTTGTAAAGCAAAATAAATATATATAAATAGCTTTATTCAATAAAATAAAAGATAAAAAAAATATTTGTTTTGACCGATTTTTTTCATTTTAACGTGTTTGTATCTTAACTTCATAAATATATATATTTTACTTTTTTGCTATTCCAAGCTGTTTCTTGTACCATTTATGATTATTAAAGTATTAAGATTTAAAACACAATGGTATTTGAGGCAAACTTATTATAGATAATTATAGATGATAAAACTCATCAAGTAATGGTCTATTTAATTAAATGGTATGTGTATTGCAAAGCATGCAACGCAACTAGATACACTTGGAGCACAAATAATAGAGGTTTCCCCAACAACGTCAACAAATATTGTTGATCGATAGTTATGAATAAAAATGAACAAATTGTAAGGTTTAATTTATATATATGCCCTCCTTTAATCTCAAGCGGTATTTAACAGTCCCTGCATCAATACAAAATACTATGGCGTATTATTTGTTTGTAAAATCAACTGTGTTTCTTTCAAAAAATCTTATTTATTTCAATGAATTCAACTAGCTCTGAAGGTCACTTAAATTTGAAGTTCAAAACTGTCATTTTTTACCCATTAAAAATGGGTTAAAAAAGGAATAAATCGTCCTTTTTGTGATTTTTCCTTGATTTATGATAATGAAGTGGCGCGCTTATCTTGTAGAACAGAACTCGGGACCTTTGGATCCGAAGCCGAGTAACTTAACCACTACACCAGAATAATCACCATGGTGTAGAGGTAGTTACTGGCTTATATGGATGGTATCGCTACACACTCCCCTACCAGTGAGTTGGTGGTCAGGCGAACGAACGATGTTGTTATGTCGAACGTGTTAGCTGCTGCGTCACTAGTTGAGACGGCTTTGCTGGTAGCGTCATTCGTGCGTGACGGCTTGAGAATTGCGTCACCATGCGACGGTTTGAAGATTGCGTCACTATGCGACGGCTTTGGTTGCATTTGCGTGTGGATAGATGGCGCCACGACAGTTCAGAAGGTTGCCTTTTTCTGAGTTCAGCCAAGGTCACCAATGATGTGGCGCGCTTATCCGGTATGACATAACCCGCGATTTTCGGATCCGAAACCGAGTAACCTAACCACTACACCAAAATGATCACCATGATGCGGAGGTTGTTACTGGCTTTCATAGATATTATCGCTACAATAACAAGTGTATATTAAAGATGTCTCTTTTTACAATGTGGCGGGAAAGTTTTATGTTACCACACGATGAAAAAAGTTTTGATAAAAACAAAATCTAAAAGCATTTGACAACTATTATCTATCTAAAGCATCAACTATAGTGATTTATAAAACTAAAGTGTCGTAAGCCCAATTTAACTAATGTTCCAAACACTGCCAATAGAAAAAAAATGGCTGAAAACTCACATCGTTAGTTACTCATTGATTATTTAATAATTTCGAGAAACAATTAGCAACGTAATTGTTTGTAAGAACTTCAGAAGAGATTTCTAAAATGGATGGTATTTCCTCTTCCGGAAAGGATGTTGTGATTGTTTATAATGTTACAAGAACATAATTTAAGTTTAATTAAGAGATTGGTATAGAATTAATGCAACAGACAAACGAGCTTAGATATCTCTGATGATGTTAATTTCTTTAAGGAAGAATAACATCAATTAGTTGCTTCAATTATAAACTTTTTGATACTGACCAGACAAATTAATAAACGTTAATTATACAATTAATACAATTATCTTAATTAATGTTCGAGGGACGTTCTAAAAGAAAGAAAGCTTTTTTTTTCCACACGGAAACCATATTGCCACATGTTTCATGGCATGAGAGGATTCTGAACTGAGACTTATTTCTTTCGATACACTTTCATTCCCTTACTTTTCGGTAACCCAACGTATCATAGATCATGTGATGAACCTGAGTACGAGCAATGCGGAAGCCACTCTGACGCCATTGTGTTCCTGTCCGCTAAAGACCTTATTACATACGCATGTCTCGAACAATTCGAGTCTCTATCGTACAACCGTTTCGGCAAATTTTCGAGCAGCTGTGAGGATGAAAGGTGTCTGTAAACAAAACGACAAGCTCTGATGTCAGTAGCGCTCTATCTTGACATAGAGAAATTACTAACCGATTTTTCTGTTTCGGAAAACGAACATCGAATTTTTTTTATTCCGCTCGAGCTTTTGTTTACGGTGGAAATAGAAGAAAAAAGAAATAGAGCACCATTCTGTTCGTTTAAAATAGTATATGCCATTTCTAAAGTTAATCGCCAAGGTAGCCAAGGTTGTCATCTTTACCGCCATCTTATTTTTGACGTGGGAGACGAAAAACCACATTTGCTGAACTTTTAAACAATTTTAATTTCGAGCAATTCTTTCAGCTTACTACGAAAAGGTAATTCGAAATCGTTGTTATGGCAACTGGGTAGAAATTGCTCAAAAAGTTTGAGAGAAAAATTGCTCCAAATACGTTTTTGTGTGATAAGGCCTTAACACCATGTCCTGTATACTTGCAATTTTGTTTTCATTCGTAGATATGGAGGAGTATCCTTTCGATCTTCATTTTGGACATTCTGCTTAAATTCATTGAACTCGCCACACCAACGATCAACCGTTTGATCAACCGAAACGTGACCTCCTCACAATACTCGGTCTGCAAGCATCCATGGATGACGGTCACATTAAATTCATGTGTTCATGCATTCCGTATTACATTTCCACTAGTGGCCACGTTGTCTGTACACGTCTGCCTACCATCATGATTTGAACTAAAATGCCTCGGGCGTGCCAGTCCACTGCTGCTCTTTCTTTTTCGGCGCTCAGCGTATGCGTTGTACTTTCTCGCTGACGCTGAGTGAGTGAGAGAATATTAACGTAGCAATGTTCAGCTATACACGAGGGCTTTTGGCGACGGACCTCGTAATTCTGAACCATGGTCAAGTGACGAGGACGACACCCGAGCTGGCACCCCCTCTCCAAACTACACACACCACACCAATGGGGGGGGGGTCATTTGAGCTCTCGGCAGATTTAACGTGCATCGCTCCCCTACACGGTGGGTCTTCGGAGGTACTGGGCTCGAGCTCATGACACGCCAGCCACGAGTCCGATACCTTGACCACTTGGCAAACACGGCCTTTCTCCTTGAAGCTACTTTCGTCGTTTAGCCTGGGAGAAGGCACGTACTTGATACTAACGTCAGTGGTCAAGCGGGATGACGGAGTCTCCCCAGTTCTTTTTTTCATATTATTCTTATTGTGTATGATAAAAAAAGCATTATTCCAGTGAATAATTTAACTAAGAGAAAGTATATTTACTTACTTTTAGGGGCTTTCAAACTTTCCTTTGAGAATTTGAAAAAATCCAATCAAACTGAACCAAAAGGATTCAAAAATGTGTGTGACTTTAATAAAGGACACAAATCACAGACACATTTCGCTAACATTACAGGAATGTTATTTGAAGGGAAAATTGTCATATTTTGTTCTAGTTATTGTATTTTTATTGTCCTTTGGTTATTTACAAATAGCATGTTGAACTTTCTGCTGCTAGTCTTTTGACATGGGGCAGTGTGTTTTGTGTTACACTGATGGCTTTACATCTTTCTAAATGGAGTTCTTTAGGTAGCATTTGAAAATTTTCCTTTCAACTCAAACGTTTCATGTTCATTAAATACTTTCGCTATCATGATTATATACATTATTTCATCAGGTTCTATTCTTGCTTGATCAGTTTCATCTTCATCCAATAGAGATCGCAGATGCCCATTTCTTTTTTAATATTCTGTTCATTTACATTTATAAACTATAATAAATCCCCCGTACAACACAGTAATAAAAACCACTAAGTCGTTCACAGTGGAAAAATGTAGCTTGTTCATAGAAAATATTTTTGAACAAAAGTGGTCGGGCGGAAAACTCAGCCACCTCAAGATTGTAAAAAACGTTTGCTACTCCAAAAATAGAAGGATATATATGTGACAAATACATTTTAGTTCCCATGAATCCTCTTCGAAATGTTAGTTATAGTATGAAATGAGAATAGAGAAATTCTACATAAATGCTGCAAAATCAATGAGCACATAACTTTTTTTGGACTTCTGAAAATTATTTTCGTCAGACACAATAGAGTAGTTTAAAAATCGTAAATCTTGAGTAAATTTATTTTAAGCTTGTCAGAGAAGTGACATTTCCGAAACGTTTGCTTCGACTGACAATCTTAGGGGACTTCATGATGTTATTTACGTTTACAAAAATAAATAGAATAGTAAAGTTTTTTTAAAAAACAATACAATTTACATTGAATTTTTATCTTTATTTGACGTAAAAATGAAAGAGTTTCAAACGTTTTAAATAATTAACGTTTGTTTTACATAGAATACTTTTTAAAAATGTATTTTACGAAGAAATACATATCACAAAAAAATTTTAAAACATGATTTTGGTAACGATTTTTATCACGTTTAGCCACGATCCATCACCAATACCTGAATGGGCTAAATTCATGACAGTCACGTGATAAAGACAATCCCGTGACCAGTGAATTCTCAAATCTGACTCTATATACTAACTTATTTCTATTTGTTCTATTGTAAAATTTACAGTCTCAAATTTTATAACTGGGTAAAGGGGAGGGGTGTTGTGAGGTTTTTGTTTCACACAGCTGCGAAAGTGGCTTCTTCATGTGGATAGCATAACAACGTTCCTTTACACATGTGCATCCCCAAAAAATATTGCGGGGTCTTTTCATCTGACATCACCCCGACAGCCGAATCAGTGAGAAAAACACCACACCCTCGAGCCATAAACCCTGAGTGTAATTCGAGGTGTAAGAGGCGACCACCTCACCCCAAGAATGGAGAGCGAGTGAGTGAATATTAATGCCACACTGTTAAACTACACAAGGGCTTTTGGCGACTTTGAACCATGGTCAAGTGACGAGGACGACACGTGCGCTGGCTAACCACCACATCACACCAACGGGAGGATATTTGAGCTCTCGAAAGATTTAAAAAGCATCTCCCCCCTACACGGCGGGTCTTCAGTGGTACCGGGCTCTAACTCATGAACCAACAGCCATGATCCGATATCTTGACTACTTGGCTACCACGGCCACATCAAAAGTGGTGAAGGAGTACGCTTTGAAACACTGAAAAGAACACATGGTTGTGTTTACCTTCTCCATCACAAAAGATATACTTTGTGGTGTTGAAATAATCAGTTGTACGATTAACTTCTATTTAAATGTAAATATCTTATTTAATAGCTGTGGACGTAAATAAATAAATTATTTAATTTTTTAACTCTCACGCTACCCATTAAATTTCCCAAATGTAACAATGTTCAAGAAATTTATGAAAAAAAATTCATTAAAAGATTTTGAAGTCTAAAAATATTATAGCGTACATGTATTTTTAAACGAAGTGTATTTTGCTTCTTTTTTTTTTGTGCGCGTTATTATTTTTGACAAATACGTAATTTTTAAAAGAAAGTTTTTGCAAAAAGCAAGGGTTGGCAACAGCGAAGCGCAGGAACTGGTTACCTGGAAACACATAATGGCATCTATTATATGACGTTGACGTCACATGAATTAAGCCCATTGTTACTTTATAATTTCCATGCATATCCTCACGAGCACTTTGAGACTAAAAGATTTGTGTGCAAAACATTTTGCTTTATGACCTACAGCAAAATCAAGATTTGTAGCCTCGACCAAGACTGCCTCTTTAGAATATTATGGATTTAAAAATTTATGTCAACAATCACTAGAATTGAACTATCAATAAATAAACGTTTGGTGGACTGAAAAATTCAAAGAATGAAACACAAAAATAAAAATTTACTTATAGAAATATGTGAAAGCTAAAATTTCTACTATATATGCAAATAAGATTCGCTCGCAGCGAACAGTAAAGAGATTTGAGAATATCGTATAAAAGATAGGACTCGAACTTTCAAAGATTTATAAAGATAAGTCTCAAAAAAGCACTTTCAAATATACTTTCCAGAATGTACTTTTATCAAATATTATTCCTCCTTTTCATCAAATATTCTCCCGTTCTATTTTCTTATTTTCTCCAGAAAATTATTTCGAAAGGGGCTTTCCATATGTTTCTAATATACTGTAAAATACGCGTTTTACACGAAAACTCTTAAGACGAAATATCGGTTAACATGAAATAATACAATGATTCCGAAAAACTAATATGTATTTTCATGTATTTTTTCTTTTAACACGAAACGAAAATCGCTTAACACGAAAATATTTCTTTTCTGGAATGAACAAAATACAGAAAACATCAGCCCTGCAGGCTAGATTTAAGAGGGGTGTGAAATGAAAGAGAGGTTGTGACGGATCTATACGTGACCTCTTACTATTAATCCTCTTGGGTATTCTTTGGAACCAGTAAATTTTACCAGTCTTCTCCTGAAAAGGAAACGTGATATGCAAATTAAGTTTATTATACATATTTCTTGTTCGCCAGTTATGAGAGTTAGTGAATTAGAAGTGAAGAGAATAAATAGCAGAAAGTTAGAAGTTTAGTTAACTAGAGGTGACAAGATAGATACAATGTGAAGATTACCGTAACTGGTTGAATGAGTGAGTGAATATTAACGTCGCACTGTTCAGCTACACGAGGGCTTTTGGCGACGGACTGCGTAATTTTGAACCATGGTCAAGTGACGCGGACGACACCTGAGCTGGCACCCCACTCTCCTAACTACCACACCAAAGGGAGGTCGTTTGAGCTCTCGACAGATTTAACGTGCATCGCTCCCCTACACGGTGGGTCTTCAGTGGTACTGGGATCGAACTCATGACACGCTAGCCATGATCTGATGCCTTGACCACTTGGCTACCGCGGCCACGTAACAGGTTGAAAAGGCCCTGTGAAAGATTATAATCAGGAAGCGTTATTGATAAAATTGAATTGACTAGAAGACTGCATAAGTTCAGGTACTGTCACCTTCCTATTACGTTGATATTTAAAGTATTAAATTGGTTAACAGACATTAATTACACATCTAATGTGTAAAGTAATATTATAGGGAAGAACCTTTAATATAAAGAAGTTTATTTAATGTACTCTCTCCAAACGTGACTTTCGTCTCTTCCCTCTGTTGCTTGACTTTATTATCCTATTTGTAGTGTTAAATTGATTTGTGTTTGAGTCGATTAATTTGATAAATAAAATAATTGGAATGTATCATGTCGTATGATCCTTTACTTCCTTCCACACCTTTAGCTGGGTTACAGGTAAACGGGAATTAGGTTCGTTTCAAGGTCGTTTCACGTGTTTCGTAGAAAAGAGACTAACTTGGCTTTGAAATACCTTCAGAATAGACTTTGACACGAACCAATTGCGTTTAACTCAGCTACTTCCACTCTCCATCACAACAAACCGCCACACAAAAACCTCACATCACCTAACAGTTGGTTTTAAATTCGATGGCGGTTACGTCGCAGTGTAAGTAAAAATCAGATAGTTTGGTCAGCATTTTTTTTTTTTCTATTTTAGAATTTTTTTTATTAACAAGCACAATGGTAAAGAGTTCTGGGGGAAAGCAAACTGTTATTTCGCTTAAAATGAAGATGGAGCCACTTAAGGCTGTTGATGAAAAACAAACAAAAACAGATATTTTCGTCTAGATGCACCAAATATCATTAAGTTCTGGCGAATGTTTTTGTTTCATTGATTTTCATTAAGTACATTATACATACATATCTATGTCAATAAAATGAACTCTAATAAACTTAATTTTGTAGAATATATACGTTCTTTATTGCAAGATCGCTTAACACGAAAAGATTTCCTTCCTGGGAATGAACAAAATACCTAAACCACCATCTGCATTAGATTGTCCTATTGTATTATCGAAAGAATTGTTATCGTGTGTGACAGAGTGCAAAGGTGTATATAACAGAATGAAGACATAGTCAAATATTGCCAAAGGAGTGAATCACTGCCGTGGAAACATCCATGGCACGATCCGATTATAGGATGTCCATGCTGTAGTCATTGTCTATTTTAAAAAAAGCACCAACAATGGAAGGACAGCTAAAAAGGTGTTGGGGATCCAGTTGCTTGCCTGGGCAGTGCCTGCATTCCACATATGATCTGGATCCATCAGGAAGAAATCTTCATGCCCTTAAAATGCTTTGTCCTTAGTCTGGTTATTGTTGTAATTTCTCGGCTATAAATTCTGGCAGCGGGAATTTTTGCCAGAATTAATTTATAGCCGAGAAACTACAATCGAAAGAATTCATTGCAGCAAATGAGGATAATGTGTGTACAGCTCCAATTATAACAAACAAAGATATTTTGTAGGTTTGTTCAAAGCTCAAAAGATGTCATTGATGCTGACGACGAAAATGAAATAAATAATGCAGCTCCTGTTCCCACGTCATCCGAAATGAACATCATTAAAAGCATGCGCAGTTATTTAGATGAACATTCCAATGGTGAAATGAATAACAAAATGGGCGATTCCGAACACTTTTTTTTTAAATTTGATTCTAAAAAAGCAATGCGAAGAATATTAGAGAATATCAGAGTATTTTCCCAAAACTCTCCAATAAATGTTTGTTTTTGAAAAAATTTGAAAATTTTGTATTAAATTTCATTAAATTCTTGTAAATGTTTTTTGTTTCATTGATTTTTATTAAATCTATCCATAGATACATTTCTATGTAAATAAAATAAACTCTAATAGACTTAATTTTGTTGATATATGGGTTTTTTGCAATATCTTTTAACACGAAAAAATATTTCAGTCCCTTCAGTGTCGTGTTAAGCGATTTTCACTATATATTGATTAAATTTTTTAAATATATGGACACCCTATGATAAACGGATATATGTTCCAAAACACACAAATATATATTGATATTGGGAATTATTTCCTTAACCAAAAAAATATTTTATAAGTTTAAATAAACCCACACACACACAGACAGCTTTAACTTAATTTCCATAAAGTGGAAAAATAAAACAGTTTTTCCTTCCTTTTCCTCTTTCCCTTTGTGAATCCTCAACATAATATATTTAGCTGAAGAATCGAACATGCATAGTTAACATAAAAATTGAATAAATGCAATCTTAAAACTTTTTTTATTGGGTTCGGAAAGGCTTGCAATTTAATATTCTTAATATAATATTTCAATAAAGAAAAATGCTCTTAAAGCTCATTATTTTTCTCTTTCATTTCTTATTTTTTATCTCAAAAGTCTTCCATGAGATGATTAAGTACAAAAGAAGATATAAAAATGGGTTGAAATCTTAATAAGGCAAATTTACAGAAAAATAAATAAATCTTTCCTTCTATTGCTCTTTTTCTAGTATAAGAGAAAAAGAGTTGAACGAAGACTTTCTTTTCTTCAACTCAGTTTTAATATTTTTCGAATAAATTAATGTTCCAACGACGACGTACGAAATGAAAAATGTTTGTTTAAGTTTCAAATAAGTTATTTTTGTTTTCAATGAATTTCAATTGAAATAAATTACACGGAAGAATTCTAGTGCCCAAATCATCCATTTCTTAATGACCATTACATTATCATATATTAAATGACGTTCAAGAAATGCTTAGAGCTCCTTATCGTTATTTATCATTAGAAATTGTGTAAGGACTTAAACCAAATCATGCCTCAATCAGACAATAATTAAGCTTCGAAAACTCCTAATAAATGTTTATTAATAAGAGGATTTGTCATTGGTTACTTTTGAATAAACGAGGACGCATTAAATAATGGAACAAATGATTTGTAAAGATAATTAACTGTCTTTCATACCGGTTTCGATTTGTAATTGAAATAAATTGAACAACTTTGCAGTATATTTTCATTTAAAGTATCAAAACGGAAAATTCTCTTTTAGAGATGAAGCTAATGGTGTCTCCGACTATTTAAAGTGCACGACTATACCCTAAAACTGTGAATTTGAGCGATCCATAATTTTTTAAACCACGAATGAAAAAAAAAACTCCTTTATACTTAAAAAATAAGTGTTAAAATGTAGTACAGCGATGTCAATTTTTTTTGGCGACCGGAATCCATAGCCAAGCAACATAATTTAGCAATAGATGTTCCGAGAATTTACAAATTGTAATTTTGCAATAAAAATAAAGAAATATTAATGTGGAAATTAAAAAATATTTATAAAGTTATCAGTAATATAAAAAATACAATTTTTATTTTTATGCAAGTTAAAGGAAAGAAAAGATTTTTCATTTTTTGTCAGATGCAAATTCGAAAATGCCGCCAAAATACTCAGTCGAATCAAACACGTGGGAATTCGTTGAGCGTATTGTCATGTGATTATGATGTCAGATGAATCGAGTCCATTAAAAACAGAAAATGTAGCTCACGTGTGATCAGAAATACTAGCTTTGAAAAAAAACCACAGAAAACATTTATTGTACAGCAATTTACTAGGATGAAAAGAGAGTGTTGCACAAAATGATCGGATGTTTTTCAAAAAGCATGGATCAAAATTACAAGTTGAGTGTTTTGAAATATTAAACAATAAACTTCAACAATGGTTTTTTTAAAAAAAATGATGAAATGCATAAATATTTTAAATTTAGATTCGTTCAAAAAGTAAATATATCCAAGTACCAATCCGTAGAAAAGATAAATCGAGTCTAAGAAAATCCGATATTTATGTAGCTTAAGATTTACATAAAACACCTGAGAAAATAACTAAGTTCGGCCAAATAGCCAGTATCACTCCATATCCACACACACACACCACACACACACACACACATTCATATGATAATCAAACATTTGTTCGCTGAAAGTATCTCCGCGCACATTGTAATATTTGATCGCTGGAAAATCTCTTCTCGCACATTCTAACACATTAATTAAGGATACATATTTGATGCAATAACATTCATCAACGACAGAAATCCTCCACTAACTTCTCAAAGTAAACTTTTGATACAATGGAAACTTTTCGAACCAGATTTCCCGTATTCAGAGTATGGAGAACATTAATTATTTTGCCTTCACAAAAGCTTGTCTCATTAATTACCTCACCACATTACACAGTGCTTAAATTAACGACGAGCAAATGTGATAACTCTTGCAGAGCATTATCAAACTTAAGAGCATTTTTTTGTATTAGCGGAATGGCAACAGCATTCGCTTTAAGCGCTGATGCTATTTTGATTCGTTACACCAACATGGATATTAAAAGAGTGGAACTAATTATAGTGCCCTTTCTCCCCCTTTTTTGTATTCGTGCATCGCATTATCGTTAGCCAGTGGTCAAGCGTGTGTTTCAAGGTCCGGTAACAGCACGCATGTGTCACCCTTCGATGAGCAGAAGGGCGTAAAAATCGTTTTAGAATAATTGGGTATTTTCCGCCTTTTTTGCCTGAAATTTTTTTTTCTTGGCTTGTTTTCAAATGCCATAATGATTTTTTTCGATATTTTGAACGCGGTTTAATACACATTGAGCAGTTTTGCATAAGTAGTTATGCATTTAGCAATCATTTTCTTTTATTATCAATGTATTTACATATTTCAAAAACCAAATTTGGAACAAAAAAATGGCAACCTTATCAAACTACTTCCATGGAAGGAAGTTACATAAAAAAAACGCAAGCTAGAGCACCGAGATTTAATCTTTAAGCTAAAAATAAAAATTCTGTAGGTCCATGAGTGGGGTTTGTACTCCTAAACCCCACCCTTATGCACGTCATTGAAGCTAATAGTAAATTAAACTCAGTAGCGCCAGCCCATGAAGGTCAAGGCCTACCGTGCCCATCTCAGTTTTTGTGACTTTGGGCACTAAGGTGCACGAGCAGATGTTCAGGTCAGGTGGTCAGTCTGACGCAAAACTCCAGTGTTCAGTTCCCAAGCAGGCTTAGTACTCATTCATCGACCCACTGAAAAGATGAAATGTTGAGTCGACCTTTCCCTACCCGGGATTTGAATGGTGTGGAAGCGTGATATGCTACCATTTGGTCACTTGGCTTCGTAGTTAATACTAGTTGTATTTTTAAGTTTGATCAATATAGCACTCTCGGATATACAATGAAGCTTCGATATAACTGCCCCACTCTTGATATCACAATTTTCTCCTTTTGAATGGATATCATATAAATTGAAAACACAGTTAAATGGATGGTTTTCTATCTCTTCTGTCTTCCTATCACGAAAACTTGAAGATACTTACCAGTTTCAGATACCAAAGTTCCAGTCTCCTTTTAAAGTTATTTCCCATTGTTGGATAGATTTTGATGTCGGAGGATTGACATTCCATTCTGTTCGAACTCGTCGCTGTACATACGTGACTGATTTAAATTCCACTAACAAAAGTACACATTGCACCTTTTGCTATGGCGTCCACATCTTTAGTAATGAAGTCAGTGTAACAAGTTTATCGTCTGCGATTGCCGAATAATGCGCGCGTGTGCGGCGGATCAGACTGTCATGTCTTCAGAGTTTATTTTTTGGATTAATTCATGGCATCTATACTTGAGCGTAATCACTGTAACCTAATGTAAATATTAAGTAAAAGAATTTGTTTAATATTTACATTTTAATTTTGTTTCTGCATTTTGGCAATGGTTAGTATTGTGTTTTTTGTGGAATAAAACGTTTGCTTTTTAGAATGGCTGGATATTTTATCGTTTCTAGAATCCAGAATTATTTTTAATATTATGATTTTTTAAAAACTATTTCGCCTTATTCAATTACAGAACCAGATACGCTGCTAGGGTAATATAGTTATTTATTTGCAAAAAGGATAACGTAATACAGACTAGACCAAAAATGTTTAGGAGTGATTTCCAATCCACGGATGAACACTTTATTATATTCTGATGCGTAATTTCCGTGGAAATAAGCCATAACTTTTGGATACTTTAAGGCCGGATACCCTGTACAACAGAAAATATTGAATTAGTGATAGAGGAGGGAAAAACACAACGTTTCTTTTCACGAGTTTCAAGTCTCCTCTCTTCACTCTCTTGGGTTGGGGCGGTGCGTTCTTACAAATCAAATTTCACTTGAGGTTCGGCTCGTAGGTGGAGCGCAGATGTTTGTCTAATGGGCTTTCGGCATGATGTTTAATGAAAGAATCCTGCAATATTTTAGGGGTGCACGTGTGGGTATCAACGGCTTAATGTTACCCGTATAAGAAAGCCGATGTTGCCGCGTGGTGGGGAAAAGTTACAACGGTGATTAAAAATTCTTTGGCAAAAAAACAAAAAAAAAAACCAGAATTAGAGGCTAAAAATGAATCTTAAAATCAGCTTTTCTCTTGAATGGACTTGAAATTGAATTATTTCACCTTCAGCCAAATAAGTTTTTTGCTAAGCGGAATTAAGAATCTACAACAGTATTTCAGGCTACCGTTTTTTAAATGACTAGAAATCCTAATTCATAATTTTCTAAGCCGTGAAGAAATTTTTAAGAATTTTCTTTTTCGCAAATAAAATTTTCAGTTATAACAATAAAAACAATCTAATGTAATATTAGACTTTAGTTACTTAATTACTCCAAAAATAATCATTGCCTTAATATTCTTCCTAGTGAGTAAGGTGTTATGGTGTAAAAACCAGATTGGCCTAAGCTGCGATTTTTAAGAAACGTAAGACGAAATGGCGATTTTTTTCTCTTGCTTTTATTTAAAGTTTAAAAAATAATTATTTGAGAATTAAATGTAACGAATTATTAGCCGTTATTTTTTCGCTAATTTTGATGTATTTTTTAGTAATCAGATTTGATTTTTTTATTATAATAAATTTAGAAACAATCCCCCGGCAAAAATCACTATGTACTTTCAAAATGACAAATTTTACAAATTTAATGTTTTAAGCAGTTAAAATGTATTATATACGAATTTAGAATTATTTAATAACAACACAGTATACATCTTCAAGCGAAACTAGTGGCCGCGGTAGCCGAGTGGTCTAGGCATCGGATCGTGGCTAGCATGTCATTAGTTCGATCACAGTACCACTGAAGACCCGCCGTGTAGGGGCGCGATCCACATAAAATCTGCCAAGAGCTCAAATGTCCTCCCGTTGGTGTGGTGTGGTAGTTAGGAGAGAGGGGTGCTCAGGTGTCGTCCGCGTCACTTGACCATGGTTCAAAATTACGCGGACCGTCCCCAAAAGCCCTTGTGTAGCTGAACAGTGGGACGTTAATATTCACTCACTCACTCAAGCGAAACTAAGTGGTCACATTCTTAAAATATTGAGAAAAAAGAATATTGTCTTACACTGTTTGTATTCAAGCTGCCTAAGACTTTTTGTACCATTCATTTGAAATGAGAACTCAATGTAGTTAGAAAAAATAATTTCTGGCAAAAAAAAAAGAGAGAAATTAAGAAGGAAGACTTCACAATTCTTTTTGAAAAAGTGATATATTTAAAGTTAACAACCGCAAACCTAATGAAGAGACATGGATTTCGATTTTCTGTTTCACTTCCCCGTTCTATCGTGCTACGTTAAGATATTTCCTTCTTTTATTTCGCATAATTTTCCTACACGTGCTCATTTCCAGCACAAATTAATTGTTCCTTTTCACTTTTGTCTAACACACCGTCTTCTCTGGTGAGAACAATAAGGATAATTTGCATCAAAAGTCGCGGGGAAAGATCGGTATTTAGACGTTAATTGAACCATAAACTTTCACTTGGAAATGAGTTTATCAGTATATTGACTCGAACATAGCCTGGAACTTTTTCATGAAAGTGTAAAGAACGTTTTTTCTTTCTCTTTCTAATGAGGTTGTGTATTTGAATATTACCATTGCATACTAATAACCAGGCTAAGGACAAAGCATTTTAAGGGCATGATGATTTTGCCCGATGGATCCAGATCATATGTGGAATGCAGGAACTGCCCAGGCAAGCAACTGGATCCCAAACACCTTTTTAGCTGTCCTTCCGTTGTTGGTGCCCTTTTTAAAATAGACATTGACTACAGCATGGACATCCTATACTCGGATCGTGCCATGGATGTCGCCACGGCAGTGATCCACGTTTTTGGTAATATTTGACTATATCTTTATTTTGTTATATACACCTTTGCACTTTGTCATACACAACAACAACAGCCATTGCAGACCTGGTACATTCCCCGCGAGAACTGGTATCTCTTTTTAATGCGGCTCTATATAGGTAGATACGAATCACCGCACCGTAATTTTGACACCCAATTTCCTCCCCAGAGAGAGACACCTGTGACGATGTGAACCTGTACTAGGATTTAATTTTCTCGAGAGCACCAAAGTCAAACAGAAACTCTAGGGATCTTTAACATGACGTATAATTATACGACATGGCCGCTGTCGATTTTCTGCATCATGAAAATCCATCAACTTGGGCCGTAGTCGAACTCGCAAATTCAGGTGCAGAAGGCCAGCGACAAACCAACCATGAAAACCAGCTGGCTTTATCCTTAATTATTAGTACAAACTAGTTTCAAATATTATGTAGATTTTAACTAGTGCATAACATTTTTCTGCGAATAAATTAAACATCCTTTAGAATTTTAAATATTTAATTTCAAACTAATGCGCTGAAGAAGTATAGATTTGTCTTGCTCTTCCCCATTTTTTTAGTATCTTGCCGTATATTACTGTATATAGTATTTTATCACTCGCTTTCTTGTCTGTCCGGGTGGAATTGATTTTAAACTAACTTCCAGATGAGCTAGATACTTGAAATTTGAACTATAGCTCAGACGTGGATGACAGTGCACGAAAATGGTTATAAAAACATGGCACATAAAAAATATTTACTAAAAAAATTATTGTACTTTAATATTGAAACATGCAACGTAGAAATAGAATCTCAGAAATGAACAATAACCTTTTTATCACAGCTGACCGGTCAACTTTTGATAATTTTACCGCCGCCCGCACTAAGGGGCGACGGGGTCGTTGATAATTTGTATTCAACTAAAAAGATCATCTTCAAATATCCGTGCTTTATATCTTGAATACTGAAAAAGGATTGAGATATACAAACCATGTAACACAAGATCTTTTTTTAAACTGATATTTAAGTCCCTCACAAGCATAGAATTTTTTTTCCTCTTATAAATTTTATTTACTTTCCACTACCTAAAGAAAGTCTTACGCTCAGAAAACAATAGCGTAAAAGAAAAGTTTAATATTTTATGTGTGATAGCTGTTTTCACAGTCAAAATATTTACATAAACGTGATCTCTTGGCGCGTGTGATCATTTATTGTTCTTATACAATACAATTTATGTGATGTCCTACTAGAAATTTAAATTTGGATTTTTTTTGTACGTTTACTTTGAAGATAGTTGGCGATAAAGTTGGCTCAAGAAAGAAATAAAGTACCACCGCATGTCATCATTGCTACTTTGATATTTCAATGGTAACACTGCAAAACGTCAACAACACGGCAATGGGCATTTAGAGAAAAAGAAGCCTCCAACAAAAAGACATTATATGGATTAGGATAGAGAAAATTCATTTGATAGTGTTAATTTAGGTAAATAAATCCATTAATATCAGTCTACACACATGATTAAAACACTCTTGAATTTAAAACACAACATTTTTAATTTTGTGAATGCGGCTCTGTGACAGTTGCTTAGTGTAGCAAGAGACCAACAGCGGCTTTCGCATTCCACACAGATTCTTATTCCATTAACAACTTTCAAAGCAAACATGCTGCCATCGTGCAAAAGATAAATACATAGTCGATGGCGTTGGTAAATTCCAAAACAAAACATAATTATTTTACACAAAATACATATTAATTAAAATTGATCAGAAATTAAGTACAACATAAGTAAAAAAACAAATAAACAATTATTAAACGTATAGTTTGGTTAATACTAAAAATAGAATTCCATCCAAACTATTATATTTTTTGTAATAGATATATACGTAATTTAATATTTTTCCTTTTTTCAAATATCCTCGGAAAATTTAGAAAAAAAACTTCAAATTTATTTCATAAATGACTGTGAATTCTAAAAAATTGTATGGTAATAATAATGAACGCCATATGTTTATCAAATGTAAATTGGCAAGTTCAAAACACGAAATATATATTCAAAAAATTATCCTGATATTAACGAAAATGTGCTGGATTGCAATATATGAATAACACTAACAACGAATAATATATGAATAACATTGCAACACTAGGGTCATAAGGAGGTAAAAATATAACACTGTAAGGTTTTTTCTTTATTAAAAATCATTCCCAATTCAGATTTTATTTTAGAATATTTCGCAAAAGTAGTCTCAAAATTTGTCACTGTTTCTTCTTTCCGTCGCGACAAAAACCATCTTAAGAATTTCAAAACATTTCTAGCCGGTTCAGAAATGATTTATTTGCATAATTTGTTGCAGCACTACATTTGATCATTCGGTTCATGCAGCTACAGGATAGAACAGCTGTGAATACATGTTATGAAACGAAAATTTCTTGAAAATTGATTTTATGATCTTTTTAAGAGGTACCAACGTTTGCTAACTCTTTCTTTTTAAATGAATCATTTTCAACATTACTTAGTGTTCTTGTTCTTATATATACTAAATACGATTAATCGATGTAAAATATAGTTGGTTGCAAAATAATTATGTAAATACTATGAAATAGTTAGTTGTTTTTAATTAACGTTGTTTCAGAAAAAGTATTAACCATTTTTTTTACATCAAGAAACTCTTTACAACTTTACATTAAGGCGTCTACCATTTATTCAATAGTACAAACAAATGCATGCAATTTGTCATACTATGCCAATAACTAAAATAACCAAATAATAAAAAATTATGTATACAGAAGAGGTCCGTTCACTCTACTCTTTATTGAAACGATTTTGATAGTTAATTTTTATCTATAATTGCCGTATTTTTTGGAGCGATTTGTTTTTATCTGATAGCCATGATTCTTGACCATAACCATACGGCTGCTGCGGCCACTACAGCTAGTTCTAAGTTAAATTTTTCATAGTAGTAAACTTTTCTTAGTACTGTCATGCCAATTTTACTATTTTCCTCTTGAACCGTTTTCTAAAGTTAGTTCTGTGTTCTTGAATGCCGTTTTCCTAAGGCTCGTTTTAACAAGCCGAAAGCCCTTAAGTCCACTGAAAAAGCGTCAGTTCATTTTGTGACGGATCAATACGCGGTTCCGCTAATCCCTTCTTATATCTTTAAGGTAAATATTTATTTCAACCAACCTTCATCGAGTAAGGGAACGTGATTATGTAAATGAGGTATATTATATAAATTCTGTTTTCGCGAGTTGGCAGTGAGTTGTTGACACGCTGAAGTCGATACGTTGAAGTGTGCAAGTAGGAGTTAACATAAAGTTTGAGAATTAGTTGTTAATTGAAGATTGAAAAGGAGTGGAATTAGTTAAAGATTACGGCACGTGGAGCCAACGACATTTGATCAGGCCGAAGAGAGCACCTGCAAATTTCCAGTATAGGATCCGATGCATAAAGAGTTCAGGTACTGTGCGTTTGATTAAGTAGAAGCTAGTTTATTAGTGTGAGACGTAGTTATATTTGAGCGTATTTAAGCTGTCTTAGATTCAGTTGAGGGGCTGTAGTAGTATCCCCGTGTTATAGAATCTCACCTCCTCACTCTACTATATATCATATACCTTAATTAGAATTGTATTGTGTCTCATTGATAAATAAGAATTAATAAATTAATTAGATATAAAACATGTCTGTGGATTATTCTGTTTCTTCCACACATCTAGCCGGATTTACAGGTAGACAGGAGGGTATCTAGGTAAGAGGGAACCAACCGTTATCACAATTTTACAGGTATTTCATCAAATGAAATGCACGGTTTTCCTGTTTCTGATTCTTTCTTTGCTAAATAAGTGGTAATTGACTTAGACATGTGACTAAATACTTTGTACACATGAAGCTCAACTTTATCAATGTCTTTTCCTGTAAGGCTGAAATTTCTTCTTCAAAAATTAGTTCTAAAATATTTTGCTGATAGTAGAGTCAATTAATTTTAGCTTTACTTGAGACTTTTTTCATTTTTAACTTGCCTTTGTAACAAAATCCTGCAATTATCACGAATCTCTACGGAGCTTTTCTGTACATTGATGAAGCCATTTCGTACGGTCATTCCCGTTCAGTTCCGCAATAGAAAATTGATATAAAATTACAGTTGCTTTAGTATACCCAAGTCTCATCGAATGTTACCACGAATTTCCCTTTTTCAGCAGCTAGGTGTTTTTCATATAATTTTCTACATATTTATTTTTAATTCAGTTCGGCAAGAGACGACTACCACACCACTCTAATGAGAGGGCATTGAGCCCCGACAGATTTAACCCCTCTTCATGGCGGGTCGTCAGTGGCTGTAGGACTCAAACCCCTGACACCCCGGCCATAAGTTCTTGACCATAATCTCTAGGCTACCACGGCCACTACTATTTGTATTTCCTTAGTTATTATATTCCACATTGTCAGGTAGACTATTATAATTCCAATGTATCTTTCATTCTCAGTTCAATAATTCAGTTCATCTTTTGGCATTTTGTTTGTTTTGCAGACAACACGGAAGACAAGTACACAGCACAAAGAACATTACATGACTCTGACTCTACAAGCCCAAACGCGTATACATCTCTCACATGACATGCAGCGCCATCTATACATTAAATGTTTAATTTACAACAATTACAGCTACACGAGAACTACTGACATAATTTTGAACTCGAATGGAAGAACTGATATATTCTAAGAAACAAAATTAATAGGATTAAATCATTCCACTTAGCCAAAAATGTCAAAACCTTTTTACAGATTTTCAACTAATGTGTCGTGGAAACCGGCAAGGGTTGTCGATGTGCCACGAAAATTCATAAAAAACAACAAATAAAAAGTGTTCGAAAAAAAGTTAGAAGTACACAGTAAGTGTAGAGACAAAAATGAAGTGCAGGATTGTTTAAATGAATAAATCATTACATGATTACTGTACTAAATAGAGATTAGCTTCGAAAATAAATGTACCAATAGACGCGCAGAAAACTGCAGATTTCCCAATTGAGATTTTCTTCAACGAATAATGATGTGTTCGAAAGAAAATCGATCGTGTCTGGGAAATCTCGGAAGAAGGTTTAATACATGTCTGTTGGTAAAGAAATTATTCTTAAAAAATTATGGAGCAAGGGTGTTTCTTTAAATATTAAAGATTATTTTCTTTAAAATGCTAAGGAAATCTGCTTACAAAAGTTTCGTAAGATAAAATAAAATTGAAAACGTCTGGAAAAAAATGAATAGCAAATCAGTGGCACACATCATGAATATTATTCACTCTTTTACCATTATATATGTAAACGTTGAAGTGTATAATTCAGTTATCTCATAGAATAAAAAGGTATTTCCTGAAATAACTAGATAAGTCAGTTAAAGTATATAATAGATGAAAAATTCCATACTTTTCCTAGTTATTCTATGAAATAACTACTCAAGTCAGTTAAAGTATATAATACCGTATTTACTCGAATCTAAGCCGCACTATTTTTCCAGTGTTAATGCTACTGAAAATCGGGTGCGGCTTAGAATCGAAGGCAAAACATTTGTTCGATGAGGAAAATTGAGTTTCAATCCTTTTTAAAAAGAAAAAGGTAAACTTACATTGATGGCATACCATTTCACAGTCAACCTCCAGTATTCGGTCCATCCTAAACAACGTTGCCTGATCGTATTTATTAATTTTTTTGTATACGCTTTCTTTTAATCACCATAACATTAAAGATATCGGTAATCGTATTAAGACGAGTTCACTATGACGCAAATATGAAAAAGGAGACAATCTTTTATGAAGAAAAAAAATGGAGAGTAGAGCGGCCACAATGAAAATTTGATACGGGTGAAACAAGTATACGTCGATGGCGTAAACAAAATAATATAATTTTTGCTTGAGAATATTCACTAGTCCTTAATAATTCTTTTACATTCTTCTATTATGCATTCTTTTAAAAAAATGTTGCATTATAAATGCATTGGATAGCACTGAAGGCGACACCGTGTGGGAAAATGGCGGCACCAATTCCGAAGTCAGCTGTGACAATGGGAGTGACGAATCATTTTCGAAACATGATACTGACGGATCGAGTAATTATTGGTTCATATATGTATTTGAAAGTTTTTTAAAAAACAGTTAAATAAATTAGTATCTTATTATTATTTCTCATTATATTTTTTTTAAATTTCTTAAGTAGGTTAGTGATAAACCTTTTACACTTTTTTCTCAAAAATGTGTAGAGAATTGGGAGTACGGCTTAGATTCGAGTAAATAAGGCAGTTGAAAAATTTCATACTTTACCTAGTTATTCTATGAAATAACTAATGATAGGCCGTTAAAGTGAAATATAAACAATTTCTTAGGTGTATTTTTTATAAATTAATTGATTATAAATAACTGAACGCTCTCGAAAAATACATTCTCCCCCCCCCCCTTGCGGATACTTAATTGATAAATAATAAGGAAAAGCAGAAGAAATAATTTATTATAGCTCATATTGCTAACATTAGTTAAACAGAAAAGAGGAAAAAAGAATATGTTGCAGAAAAAATACAATGTTGGGAAGAAAAACTGTTGCTTCATGAAAACATTGTGTAAACTTTTTCAAACAAAAATGCTAAGAGAATATTAATTAAAATTTTATGAAGTGCCATTATTTTGCTTTTCATTTTTTATTAGAGCAAGGATTGCTGTGATGACACTTTGAAATGGGGTTCAAAACTGATTAAAAGCAGCTAGAACCAGTTCAAAGAAATTTCGAGGGCCGCATTTCGTACTTTTCGATCAAGCAATCGTTCAGGGCAGTTTTTGACCTCCCTGGTGCCCTAGGCACTTCAAATTTTTAAGCCTCCCCACACTGTTTCCAGAGCAGCCCTCTTTCACAGTTCTTACATTGCCAGTTTTAATTCGCGAGAGATTTTCCCCTTAGCTCTAATACTCTTTTCCCTTTCCGTGTTTTGGCACTTTGGAAAGTCTTTCCATTATCCACTAGCTATGAACTCTCCATGCCCCGGACTGGAAACGGGCAGCGTAAGGAAAGGGTAGTGGCATGATGTGACCAATCTTCTTATTTTCTTACTTTACGACATCACGGACACCATACCCTTTTGTCAATGAGTACAGTAAATTAATAAAATCGTTTACAATTACAGTACAGAGTATACACTGTTGTACGCACTGTTAACTAGTAAATTAATCATTGTGTTTTTCCCTTTTACTTTTTACCATGTTTTTATTAACTCGCTTTCTCGTAATGTATTGATGTGGAATTTTGTAATTGATTTTAAACTAACTTACCGATGAGCTAGAGACTTGAAATTTGGACCATATTTCCGAAGTGGATGACAATGCATGAAAATGTGGAAAAAAGAAGATCTGGTCTCGAACCCAGGCCCCCGAAGAGGGGGCTCCAATTTCGACAGGGGACCCGTAACTCCGGAGCTTACACGAACAAAGACCACCTGTCTATAGCACGGGTCTACTTGCGTCTACGTATTCAATTTCGTGGCTCTGGGGTCAAAGATAGGTTACTATGTTATTTTATGAACTCGCTTTCTTGTATGTCTGTCCGGGTGGAATTTTGTAATCGATTTTAAACTAGCTTCCCGATGAGCTAGAGACTTGAAATTTGGACCATAGCACAGAAGTGTATGACAAAGCATGAAAATGGTTACAAAAACATGGTGCATAAAAAAAATTTAATTAAGAAAATTATTAACCTTGTGTTTTGTTGAGTCTATGCCATTGTACTTGTATAACAAGGTTTTTTTTTAGCTTTGACCATTGCAAAATCATTAATGACATCATTGTAGCTAATTTACGTTGGAATATAATTTTGAGTGCAATATAATAGCAAACTCTGTTAGGCTTTTCCTTTTCCATAGCAGTTAATTTTCATAGTTCCGCGCAAACACACACAAACACAACGCATACATGATTCGCTAGGCGGTGGTTCGTTCCTGTAATTTTATTCTTTTTCTCTTTTTTTCTCCTTTCAATTTTTTGCGCCCTACATACGAGCCTAAGCGGAAGAGCGGCCCTGTAATCGTTATTCTATAGAATACCTAGTTAAATTGTAGAATTCAATAATTTAATATACTTTAACTGATTTGTCCAGTTATTTCATGAAATACTAGATATTCTAAAAAATTAACGGATTTCACACTTCAACGGTAACATATACACTATCAATTAAAGCAGTGTTTTTTGTCCTTTCTTGAATCATCTTGTGCACACAAAAGAAAGATAACACAGGAAACAAAAAGAAAAAAAAAAAGCTGCAGCTTCAAATTCTACTCCTTTGTGCGAAAGAATAAAATGGTGATGCACACCACTAACATTATAAAAAGAGGAAAGCGGTGTTTTTTGGCGGTGATGTTTAATGGCGGTTTTCGGATGATTACGTACACGTCTCTGCTCACTCGTGCGTGCGAACCATATTCTTTAATTACTACTCGCCCGCCGTACGCCAAATGCATGCCAGTGGGTTAAATTCATTTTCTTCGGCGTCGGAGATAGGTTCCACGAACAAGTTCAAGGTTGTACGAAAATATGGGTAACCGTTCGAAAAACGTCCGATAGTGAAGATGATAGTAATGAACCAAATTGTTCGAACACAATGCTTTTGGGAAATTAGAACTTAGGCAAACACAATCATTTGAATGCGGAGCAATTTTGCTAATAAAAGAAAGATGAAGGTTTCTGTGTTAAAATGCTATTATAATTCAACCAACCAAAACGTGAGAATGGTAGTTTTATTATGAGATTTAAACTTTCACAAATATTTGTGGTTGTGAGCGATGTAAGGACATGGTACGATTTTATTTTTAAAATTTTTTTGATTTAATGTTTTTTCCAAATTAGTTGACCATTCCCTAAGTGTATATATTATGTTAAGAAGCTTTAGCATTCAAAATACCACAAAAAACATTTTTTAAAGAAAAATTTCAAAACTCATGAAGTGATTTTAAAATGCTACTCCTAGAAAAATTGACCAACTTTGATTTGCAAGTGCTCTAAAACTATGTTTTAAAAAGATGGTATATATTTTGAAAAAACATGATTGATATCCGAAAAACATTTTTTGAAAATTCCTTGAAAATTTTTAAATTTTTTAAATTTAATTATATTTTAAAAAATAAGAATTTTTTTGATTAAAAAATGCATACACAAACTTTATTTAAATGTATTAATGTCAATACTTAAAAAATATATAATCATTTAGCCTTATAGATAAAAAAAAAGGCCTTTGCAAAATAAATGAAGATAAACTAGTGAACTTTTCTTTTTGCAAGAAATCAGTTTGAAGATTTTGTTTGTAATTGGGATGCGAATAAAAATGAACATAGTTCTCAAAGCTATGCTTTTTCAATTCCTATTATATTTTATACTCTCTCTTTATATATATATTTATATTGTTCAAATTTTCAATCATCAATAAAATACTTTCTATTCTTCCAATCAAGTTCAAAATTTTTTTTTTAAACTTGTAGTAAATGACATGTTAATGCAGTTTTTCAAATATTAATTAATTAATTGATTAATTTACTCCTAAACTGAATGCATTATACTTACAGACGTAAACTGAAATTTTGCCTCAGAAAGAGATTAATCAATTGTGCTTTAGCTTTAAGGAGAGTTCACAGACAGAGATTTTTGAACTGTACTGAGCACTCCTTTTTTTGTAAAACTAATTTTTAAACAGATAAGCTATTTGAAATCTCTCTCTCTCTCTCCCTTTATATTACGCAAACTAAAATTATATTCAAAAAAATTGTGAGAAAAGTACAATATAGAGGACAATTTTAGTCGCAAACAATTAGTATAAGAAAATTAAGTACTTTTCCATGACGTCGGCGCAGGTGATGAAGTCGCTAAAAATGAAACAACCGGTGCCAAACGGAATATTTCCAATTGCAATCTTTTACCTCCACATTTTTCAAAACAAATCATGATCTTTTCTTATCAGTAATGTCTTTTTCATAATACATCCAAAATGGAGGAAAAACCAATGACATAACAGGTATTTATTCAAAAATTTTATGTGCATAGTGTGTTGTCGCCAATAAAGCTTGCTTGGCGAGATTTGCGCCAGCGAAATGGAAAAGAACCAAAGATTAGAAAAAAAGTATTATTTGTGTAACTAAGCTTATAATGTTAAGCTGCTACAAACTTGGTTAACAGCACCATTGCTTATTAATAATCATGCCCTACACCATAGGTTCACAACGTGGGCAACAACGCCCCCTTGTTGGCGTTTGAAGCTTTCAGGGGGGTATTAAAATACCTAAAGAAAATTAGGGGTCATTGAAATAGCACGAAGAGGCTTGGACAGATTAACCAAATATAGTATAAGAAAGACTGACAAAACACGCTGATTACGTACTAACAAAAATAAACTGTTTACGTTATGTTGATTGTATGTATTTAAATAATTTCAATATCACATGCACGAAAATGCACACATTTCGGTAGTTCGGGAGGTAGATGAAAAACAAATATTGAATTACACATTCAGACCTACATTAAATTAAATGATATGGTACGTGTTTTAATTTCTGTAGTGCACGTGTTGTAGTTGTCTGTAAGCAGTAGGAAAAATGCTTCGTCCACTGCATTTCATTGCGTATATTATCCAAATTAAATATATTAACCAGGAATTAACGTGGTGATTCTTTATAGGCTGAAACTGTCAATTTATATTTATTTTGAAAGCAATAATTTATTATGAATTACTTCGTATCATCAAAAACCTGCCTATCTTTAAACAGGTAAGCTTAAACTTCTTATTCCAACTTTTCTTCCTATATCCACTTATTTCCTCTCTTCCAAGAAATTCACAGTAGCCTTTCAATTCCAACAATATATCCTATCTATGACTAAAATATATATTATGAATTTAAATATATTTATGGCAATAGCTATTTCAGATTCTCCAGTAAAAGATTGGGGCCTTAAAAAATTAAATCAAAAAATATACCCTATTAATAAAATATTTTTTTAAAATTTTAACTCTTGTTTTCCCGTATTACGTATACTCTTATTTCTCTAGAGTGAGAGGGGGGTATCGAATATATTCACTAGAAAAGGGGCACCTATGCCCTACACGAATCACTAATTCTTTCAATTAATCAACTTTACGTGTTTTCAATCAAATACATTTTATCATCACACTTTGAATAATTGCTGGCAAGTGCTGTTAGTAGGAGA
>BMAO01010791.1:0-45071 GCA_019973975.1 Trichonephila clavata
AACTTAATTTTTTTGAAATTTGGGATCTATATATATATTGAAATTGTTTATATATTTTTCAATAACCTACAGTAAGATCAACATTTTACCTTTTGGAGTTGCTATCTGTTTATTTTTAAGCTTTTAGGTAAGGGGAAAAAATTTCATTTAAGAATATGACATGTACATGCAAAGGGTGTCCCCGAATGCCGTGTGCAAACTTGGAGGGGAGGTAGAGAACATCCTGTTGGGCCATAATTACATAGGAAAGCATGGGTGGAATCGTAACCCTAATGAGATAAATAAACACAAAATACAGTAAGGCCACAACACAGAATGTAGTGTAAAACTCTTTATCAACAAAAGTAATAAATAAAATAAAAAGCATCCCAGAAGGCGTTCGAAATTGCATCCATTGTCATGTATGCACGCAGGACACCAACTCGACAGGGATTAGCGGATTTTTTCGAAAATACTGGGGGTTTTATGGATTGCAGAATGCATATTTGCTCCACCAGGTCCATTTCAGAATTGACAGGCGTGTTGCACACAAAGCTCTTTATGGCCCTCCAGAGGATATAAATCAGGGGATCTGGGACGCCAAGTGACGGGACCACCACGCCCAATCCACCTGTTTGGAACTGTCTGGTCCAAATGGTCACGTACAAACCTTCCATAATTAGATAGTACCCCCATCCTGTTGAACCCACATGCGGCACTGAACAGGTGCGGGGGAGTGAGTGAATATTAACGTCGCCCTATTTAGCTACACGAGGGCTTTTGGCGACGGACCTCGTAATTTTGAACAATGGTCAAGTCACGAGGACGACACCTGAGCTGGCACTCCCCTCTACTAACTACCACACCACACTAATGGGAGGACGTTTGAGCTCTAGATAGATTTAACCTGCATCGCTCCCCTACGCGGCGGGTATTTTAGTGATACTGGGTTCGAACTCATGACATGCTAGCCATGATCCGATACCTAGACCACTGAGCTACCACGGCCCTCCCGAACAGGTGCGGGGGACATTGGTTACAAGTTCCGGAAGTAGCTCTTGTAGAAAGGCGACATACTTGTCCAGTCGACAAGGTAAGATGTATGGACTGAGAGTAAACTCTTCCCCTGATACCCGTCCACACATCAACAGTGAAGCGCTCTTTTGCAGCACGTGGATGTCCGATACACAACGCACACATGTGGGTTGTTTAAGGCCCACATGTGTGTGTTGTGTGTATTGGACATCCCTTCACGAGAAAAGGTTGCTTCATCACAGAACAACAAGAAACTGGCAAAGTGCATGTATGCCGCCCTTCCTTTAACAAACCACTTTGCAAACACGGCATGTCGTGGGTGATCAACGGGCTCTAATGAGTGCACTCTCTGTACTTGAAACGGATGTAAGTTTTCGCTTTGCAGGTACACGATGGACAGTTGTTCGAGATGTTTCGGTTGCAACGGCAAGAGCCCGTACACCGGTATCGGGATTTTGGTCCACAGCATACAATATACTCTCTTCAAATATGGATTTTTGTGCTGCTTTCGGCCACCCTGTACCTTCAATCTTGATTCTGAAAGATCCCTGTTCTGCTATACACTTGAGCAAACTTTGGATGATTCGGTTGCCACTTCGTTGGATATCTTTCCCATGCAATCGAACAGCACCACGTCCATTTCCGTTGGCTTATTCATCGTACACTGGCAGAGTCTGAAATAAGAAACTTGACGTGTCAACCTTGCTAACTCGCGTACAGCGCTACTAAATGCTTTCCGCCCATGCTTTCCTATCTAATTATGGCTCATCACGAATTTTTTTGCTTCCCCTCCAATTTTATACACGGCATTCGGGGACACCCTATAAAAGAATCTACAACCAAAAATGGTTGAGAGTACTTAGTATAAGAAGTTTTTATGATTGGGGTGAACGCACTCACATGGAGGTAAGATACAAACAATTTAAAAATGATTGAAAAAAATTCTATTCAATGTCACTCTCTTAAATAAGGAATTATTTCTCCAAAAACTCAACGAAAAAAACCAGGATGCACAAGATAAAATGATGAATCTATGAAGACTAAGGCCATGGGGGATTAAACCAAATCATCTTAGATAGTCTTAAAAAGTTACATTACATACAATTAAAAATAATCATCCTGAAAGTGAAAGCTGCAAAAGTTAAGTTTTTATGCATAAATATCTGGTTCTGATGTTGCTGTCTTTGATCTCGTACTCTTTATATATTATTTATCAAAACCCTTGCAGGGCCATAAGTTTGCTAAGAGTTAATATTAGCATGTTAATATTTATTTTAGTTTGCTTAAGTGAAAAATAAATATAAACTAATAAAGAAAATGCATTACAATATTTAGTTTTATTGGATCAATAAATTAATTCAATTTGGACCAGTGCGTAGTTTTATAAGGCATTGGTTTTCATTTGTTCAAATATACTTTATTATTGCAAAGAATTATGCTTACTGAATAACATAAACCACGCAAGACAATGCAGTTATAAATTAAACAATAGCAGCCCACGAATGGGTTATCATTGGCTCTGACTGATTTGACCGTTATACATATTTCTTAAACGTTCTCTTGCGTAATTGTGTCTGATCTATGCTTTATTTTGACATTATGTATGTAAGCTGCCCAAAAGTGTATAATAAAATGCGATGATCACCAATTTTGAAATGGGGTAAAATGTTTCCTTTAGCCTTGAGAGAGTTAGAGGTTTTGAATCTATGAACAAAGTTAATAAGAATTGTCTTATATGCTGTAAGCATAAAACAATATTCCATGCAAATTGATGCGTCTTCATATAAGATTCATGGGAGGGGGTGACCTGGAGAAAGATCAATAACACCTGTTTAAATTCAGATATTATTGGCCTCCACTCATACAAAATTAAACATCAAATGTTATTCTTCAAGTATTCGAAATAATCCCCTAACATTAATGCATACGCATCGCAAGGGAACAAAGCATTCATCAAATGCAAGTTAACTGTCAGAAGGCTGCATCGTTAGGTGATGCGTGCCCACAGTTTTTACAATTCCTTCCAAACGATTCCGGCCAATTCAACACCGCTGTTACCGTCATCAGGGGTGTGTATCAATCGAATCTTTTCTTTTCATTTCCACCAGGAAGATATAGATACCTAACTCACAATCTATGTTCCGTTGTTGTGTCTAGAATCAGAATGAGCTCCCAAACAGCCCATTACCATCTATCTTGACGGCCAACATGGAGTCCATACTCGAGAGCTGCAATTAATTCTGTCTTCGGATCACTGCCCTGGATTACAACAGTTCCGGCACAGAGCCAAAACCTGAGATCTCTGGATTTTAGAGGATTTTTTTTTGTTCGATGGATGCTGTTGTGAGGTGTGGCTTTCCTGTGCGAGTTTGTACGTGACAGAAGTAAATATGTACTAATGAAGAATGTGGTGAAGGCGTTTAAACAATAAAAAAAACGTATTGAGAATTTGTGATACTGTGTTTCTTTGTTGTTTAAAAAAATGAAAAAATGGCGGAAGTGACATGACGGATTATGAATTACGATTATAACCTTGTAACAAATTGGAATTTTTTTTTAAAAAAAATTTAGCAACAATATAATGAAAATGGGAAAATATCATTAGTTTTCAGTTCTTGTGATGTAAAATGTGTTTTGTAAATATCTAAGTCGGTGGCGCTCACACAGGAATTTTTCTAGGGTCTTTTCCAGGGTCGCATTACATCATTCTCGTATCATGCTTTAATTCACCGCCCTATATATTCTTTTGATTTTGTGTGTGTGTGTCGGTTTTCCGGAACAAAAAGCAACAAAAAAATTGAGTAAATATTTAGCATTAAATAACAAAATTAATCCGGAAAAACAAATACTTAATTACATTTTACGCACTTTATCATATGATTATAATCAATCAAAAAAAATATCAAGGGATTTGGAGGTTCCGGACCCAGGGACCCCCCCCCCCCAGCCTCACCCCTCCCTTGTGTGCGTCAATGATCTAAGATATATTCTTGCTTGAATTTTCAACATTTCTTAATAGCTTCCAATATTATCCATAAAGTTTCGATGATATTGCTGTTGAAATAACTAATCGTATTGCACTTTCAATAAATTATTTTTAAACCAACAGTAAGAAATTAAATGAAAGATATTCATAATTAGAATTTATTTTTTAAAAATCCCTTGTAAAGTTTTTATTTAAGAAGAAATTGAAGAAGTAATCCTTGTAAAAAACTTTATGACAGAATTATTTCGTACTTTCATTTTAACCAGCTTTAACATTTTAAATCACCATTTATGAATATGCATGGATCTGACAGAATGGAAGGAAAAACTTTCGTGTATAAAGTACATAACTGACAGGAGTGTTTTAATAATATCTCTTACTATGTTTATAAATTAATGTCTGCATTAATTTTTTTTTTGCCTTAAACTTTTAAAAAATAATTTTTAGAAGAAACATTCTATACATAACTTTCCTTACATAGTAATGGTCATGTTTTTTTGGAATTTTCGCAACCCCTCACATCATTTGATAGTTTCAAAGCAGTTCTATTCTATTTAGAGAAATATTTTATGTATGTAGGTATTTTTAACTGATTTGTTATCATCTCTTCTATAAATATCTCTTTTTCAATAAGAGATAGATATAGAACATCCGGAAACCGAATTCCTCTTCAAATGCAGATTTTTTTTATTATGCAGGGTTTTTTGTGCGCCTTACTTGTGTGTGCGAGCATTACGTGTGAGCATTCTCTCTCTCTCGGCATAATACTTTTTAAGTATTTATTCAGCACACTGATTAACACAGAAAATTTTTTAAAAAATTAGGTTGAGATGTTTCCCAGAAAAGAACAGGGGTTTTGCAACGAGAGTCACGAGTTCGGAGAATACTTCTAATCAATTGATCCACCACCTTATATCAATCAACCTTGTACTTTAATAAATTATTTACACTGTAGCTATGTGACTAATTGTCACATAAATCTCTTTAACAATTTAAAGCCTAAAACACGCTATCGATATGACTAATACCTGATCTGTAGATATTCTTCCTATCTTCTACTTCTTAAATTTCAATCTCCTGGCAACTTCAGTTAAACATCAGTTGTCATCTATCTGTCTATACCTTCATATATCTATCTCCCCTTACTAGCAAGCAAATCTATACTGTATATAATAGACCTAATCTGCATATCACGGTTTCTTCTTCAGAAAGGGTTGTTGATATTCATAGCTTAGACTACCCAAGAGGGTTAATGGAAGGACGTGTATAGATCCGTCACAAATTGTCGCCCCTGATCTTTCAGTTTCCTGTTCTAGAATGATATTCTGAGAGAGAACAATACGATATGCTTATTTTGAAGTGATATTCGTAAATCAAAATGAGATCAACGTCAGTTTAGTACGTAGTAGAACCCCCAAGGATAACTATACAGAAAGAAATACGTCTACATACAGAGTTCGTAAGAATACGGAGAGCAATTTCTGTCAACCAATTGGTCACCGTTTGTCTTCCAAACGCTTCAATGATAAGGACATGCAAGTGGCGTCCAGGACCTGTTGAAGGGGTTAAATACAGGAGAGAATAATATCGAAAAAGCACCTGTACATCTTTCTGAGTACGTTGCCTGGGGCTTATAAAGTGTGAACGAATGTTATATTAATGATAAAGGCAGTGTTTCTCACAAACTGTGGGGAGCGCGCCCCTTGGGGGGCGTGACAATTCTATGAGGGGGGCGAGAGCATATTAAAAAGTCAAAAACAACAAATTATTCAAAAAAAATTATTAATTTACTGAAAGTAGACAAACAAAAAATACATTCCGACATAATAAAAAACACATTTACAGTGAAAAATTGCAGTTATGAATGTATCAGTGCTCTACGCAATGTATTTCATAATTAATTTAACACAATACTCAGTTAAGAACAAGTTTAATAAGTACCAGTGCTCCCATGGGATTGTAATATATAAAATTATATACGAAAATTAGCACTTATCTTGATAATTAATCCCTTAACTGCCGATTAAAAGCCATTCATTTCCCAAAGCCAACCGTTTTTTACGCAGGCGTGCGTATGTGATGTATTGGAAAGGGGGGAGGAATAAAGAAGCAAATAATCTAAATTAAAGTAAATCTTTCATAAACATATATAGCAGTCCACAGAAAAGATCGTACTTCGGAAAAACGTATATATACGTCCGGGGAAATCAACTCTTTGGCTGAGCGAGACGTTTATATACACCAGTGGCATTTAAGGCGTTAAAGTTGTATCGTGTAGTTTAGCATCTGATTTTCTCGTGTCTGATTATCGTGCAGTTTTTAGCATCTGATTTTCTCGTGTCTGATTATCGTGCAGTTTTTAGCATTTGATTATCGTGTAGTTTTAGCATACTGATGCTTTAGATGTGTATCACCATATACGTATATAAATTCCTTCGAATATTTGTTTGTTTTTTATATTCTTTCCTCTCTTTTTGTACAAATTATTTGCAGTATTAAGAGAAATGAAGTGCATTTCAATAATTAAAAATTGAAGGAATCAACTTAGAGTGATAAAAATTTCGTAATGTTATTTTCTTTTTTATGCGAATATATAATAATTTTTTTGCATTTGTGATATTTTATTTTTATATAATTGCAAATATTTATAATCTTAAAGGAAACTTCCATTTTTTTTCATAAAGCAGAATGCTTTCTCATCCTCTAAGAATAAGCAACTATCTTAGGTTTTTTTTCTTTCCTTTTTGTTACTCAGACGAACACAAAGCACTCAATACAACAAAGCTAATACAACTTTTTTACATTCTGTACAATGCTAACATCGTATCGCTCTTTCTCTACTAATACAAATTAAACTTTAAAACGTTCCGCTCAGAGTTGAGTTGGCTCATTCCTTACGGAAAAAAAAATTGGAAACAGTTGCTGAGAAAGAGGAACAAACTTTTTTTTCTGTCCTTTCTAGGTGTATTTTTCACTCTCGGAGTTGATGCAGCGTAAGCCACTCGAACACTTCACTTAATAAATGAAGCACATCATTTGACGTTTTTGTCTGGCAACACTGTAAAAGCGATGTGCAAAGATAGCAGGATAAGCCAGGAGTGAAGCTCGAACGAAACTTTGATTACAAAATTCGATAGTATTTGTCGACCGAGGCTTTTAAGCATTTTTATTTCTTTTGCCATCATCCACTTGCTCTTAAATTGGCTCTATACGTTTTTATTTTCTGGTTAATTACTTCTTACGAGTAAATTTCAATGCTTAATTATGATATTAGAAAGAATTTACCACTTTTTGTGGTTAAAGGATTTTTCAGAATATTTCGGACTTATAGAAACTCATAAATTCTATATCAAATTAAAGTTTTTTTAACTGAAAATGTGTTTCTTCTTTTTTAAAAGGGGGTCACCTCACAAAAGTCGATCCAAAAATCGATTTTTCAATTTTGATTGAAAAATAAAATACCACTCTTTCTCTTTCTAATGCAATTTAAATTTTTGTTCTAGTTGAATTAGAAGTATTTTTAATATTTTTTAAAAAATTTGTTTACATCCGTCAAACCCAAAAACAGCTGATTGCCACGCCCCTTTCATTTCAAAACAAAAGACACTTGCTACTTTTCAGCCTCATCAAATATTTTAAATTGATTAAAAGGATTTATTTTGATCCGTAACTTGTTCAGGAAAGAAGTGAAGTGAATAATTGTAGCTGTTTGCTTACTTTCTGGAAACTCGCGTGTTGTTTTTTACCTCTTCAGATATTTTACGAATTTCTGCTATTGGAAACATTGTTTCTATCTAAACATTTTTAACATGCTTTGTTTTAATAATAAAACGTTTAAAAAACGAAAGTTTGGAAACAAAGGTACAAAAACCCAAACTTTCCAGAAATTAAATGCGTCATAAGTCAGAATAAGGAATTCAAATTATACATGAATAATTCAACTTTAAAAGCTAAGTTAGGTAAGTTAAATAAAAAGTATGTTTCCTTTTAGACTCATTTGAAAGTTTTTTTGAAATAAGGAACATTCTACTGTTTTCTTGTGCTTTGAAACCACATTTATTATAAATAAAATGTAAAAAACAAGGTATTCACATAAATTTTGGTCGCCAAATCCAAAGTTTGGTTCTAAAGTTGTTGACATGTTGTGACTTTTGTGATGTTATTCAAACATTTCTTAATACCAGGTTTACTAAAACAGTAGTTAATCAAAAAAGATACAAAATTATATGAAGTAAACACTGGGCTTTCATATGCTATTATTTTTATTGGAAAAGAGAAGCAACTTCGAAAATATTTTGTAGAGTTATGAATTGTCACGTCCACTAAAGTGGTTTTACGAGTTCATGCATGGGGGGGGGGGCATTAAATAACACGACACAGAAAGTAGCCAGTCTATGGTATTATATATATAACTGCTGTCGAAATAATATCATTTAATAATGCAAGTCCTAATGTACCGGTGTTTGTCTATGGCATTTGGCAAAAAAGGGGTCATGTTTCTCTGAATGGTATTACAGCAGTTAGTGTGAACACTGGGAAAGTTGTTGATGCCGAAAAACTATAGAGGAAATACTCAAATAATTTTAATGGCAATGTACATAACATTGAGTGTTCAGCAGATTACTTTGGAAGTAGTAGGGGATGAAAGTTGAAGGTGCACTTTGTATTTTCCATTGCTCAGAGGCACGGCACAATTTACGATACACAAATTACGATTTACTAATTGCGACAACATATTTGGGTGATGAGGACTTTAAAGCATACAAAGCAGTTTTAGAATCTTAACCTTAGAAAGATGTCAACTTTAAAACATTAGAATGTGTTGGTCATGTTGGAGAAAAGGATGGAGACATGACAGGGCATTAAAATCAAAATTTTGAAGGCAAAAATCTTGAGGACAAAAAATCTCTAGGAGGTCGTTATAGATTAACAGATGCAGGAATAGACAAATTGTAAAGATACTATGTTTCGTGTGGCTATTTGAAGCAACTCAGAAAACTTGTCAGTCATGATGCAAACTATTTGGGCTATATTTTTTTCATAAACTCTCCACAGATTTGAAAGTACGACACGGCTTATGCCCCATGGGAGGTGATTCGTGGTGTGAATATAATGGGTTCATACTGAAAGGTGACACATATAAGCTTAACACAACTCACCTATTGCAATTAGCAATTGCATTAAAAAAGTATTTAGAGATTTCTCTAGTCTTGAACTTTTATTTAGGTGCTTTCACGGTAAAACTTAAAATTTCAATGAAACCTTAAATTGTATTTGATTTATAGTTCCAAAAACTGTATTTATACAATTAGGAACTTAAAAAACTATAGTATTTGAAGCTACATTTTTATATAATCAAAGTTTCATTACCAAATTAAAAGTTTTAGATGTATTAAACATTCAAACCCTGGATTTTACAAATGTCGAGCGTTGGAAGAAGTAGATCATGCGCATATTAAGAAAGCGAAATAGGCAGTTTTACAATGAACCAAAGAAGCTAGAACTAAAAACAAACTATTAAAATGTAGACAAGAAGATGATCTTGGATATGATACCAGAAATCCAAGTTGTGGTTCTGGTACGTATTAGTTAATAGTAAATTTTTACTTTAAATCACTATTTCTCAAAAGTGTAAATTTCAACACAATAGGAACATTTTTGAAACATCTACTTAATTTATAGCTTTGAAACTTTGCACATATGTTAACACTATACAAATAAATATTTTAATAAGAGATTTTGTCAAAAAAATTATTCAAAATAATTTTATGGATTAAAATGTACAAGAATTTTCATCGTTTTAATAATTTTGACGTGTTACTCCACATATGAATTTTTTATAAAAAAACTAATCAAAATTTTGAAAAATGCTCTCAATAAAATAGTAAAAACAATACAATAAATCTACACAAAAAAATTCATGACTGTACAACTTGTCAATTTTTCAAAAATGTTCCCTAAATTTGGTCATTTTTAACATTACGGAGATAGGGAAAAGGCTGCGTGAAGTGACCCCCTTAATATGAAAAAAATTAGATTAAAAATGTAGAATATACATACATTTTTTAAAGCCTAGATATATTTTCTTGGGGAGTTTCAGATAATTTTCTTCTAAGAGTATATATATATATAATAATTGTTTTCATTTTGAAGAATTTTGAAGTTTGTTTAAAAACTTTAGTTCTATTTGTCATGTTTTGCTGATACTTTTATTGTGAAAATATACCCACATCAGTTTTTAAGGTATTACATAAGAAATTTTGTTTACTTAATGGTGTGGTATTATACTCTGTTTTATATTCTTTGTTTGATTCGTAATGCAAAAATAAACAAATAAAAACTTAGGTTTTCAGTTCACTTCAAAATACGTTTCAGTAGCAAAGGTTCTTTTTTTTTTTTAGCATTGAATATAATTTTAAATTTTTTTCCATAAATTTATTTGCATAAAGTAATTCATATAAAAGGAAATAGATGGCGCTGTTTCAACAGTGGTATTGTGCAATCCTTGCCCTTATTGTCAGAGGGTGATGTGTATGACAGGATATAGAGGATTGTATCAGAGTATGAGAGAAGAATTTGAGAGGTTATCAGTGAATGAGAGTCGAAATATTCAGCTACTTGAGGGCTTTTGGTGATGGACCTCGTAATTTTAAACCATGGGCAAGTGACAAGGATGACACATGAACTGGCACCCTCTCTCTTAACTTTCACACCACACCAACGTGAAGACGTTTGAGCATCGACAGATTTAACGTGCATCGCCTCTACACGGTGGGTCTTTAGTGGTACTAGGATCGAGCTCATGACACTCCGAACACGTACTTGATAACTAGGCTACCGCAGCCACGAGATTGTAATGAGATGAGAGGTAGTGTAGTTATGTATATGGTGTAAAGTAGAATAGAGTTGTTATTTGTTATTAAAGAGTGGAAGTCATTGAATATAGTGATAACAGCATCATCATATTACACTCATGTCCATAAATTAAGGATAATTCAGAATCACACAGAAATTGAACTCTAAAATAGAAATTTCACCTGTAGAATTATCACAAACATCTTGAAGAAGATGCAAATTACAGGAAACCACCAGATGGCGCGGATAGTACGTCACAATAACGAGAGTGTAAGAGAGGGGTATATAAGGAATGGTGGCAAAGAAGTAAAATTGTTCACAGGCGCTTTAAAAGCCTTTCAGTGCTATAACCGCATAGTTATGGCACAATTTGGATGATTTTTTACGTGGTCGAATTATCGGATGACTGGAATGTGAACGTACCCAGCTGGAAGTATCCGAGGAACTTGGAATCGCTCAGAGTGTCATCTCCAGGCTTTGGCAACGATTCAAAAAAGATGATGGTAATATGAGTAGATGTTACAGCACAGGTCGCCCACGAGTTACAACCCCGAATGAGGACCGGTATTTGTCAGTTACTGCCAAAAGAAACAGACGCAGCACAGCATCAGACCCGTCTCGTCAACTCTTTTCAGCTACCGGTACAACAGTTTCAAGGCAGACCGTGTACAGAAGCTTAGGGCACATTGGTCTATATGCTCGTAGGCCTGTTAGATGTGTTCCCCTTACCGCAACTCACTGTCGCCTGCGATTAACCTGGAGTAGAGAGCATGCATTGTGGACACCGCAACAGTGGTCTTGTGTGATGTTTTCCGACGAGTCCAGGTTTAGTTTGCAGTCTGATTCTCGCCGGACTTTCATATGGAGAGCGCCAGGTACCCGTTACCACCGTTACGGTAGTGCATGTTGGCTCGTTTGGGGAGGAATTATTCTTGGTTCCAAGAACTGACCTGCATGTTCAGAGTGTAACGATGACAGGCCACATCTATCGGGATGTCATTCTGGAACAACATGTACGTTTGTTTCGGGGCGCCATGAATGCTGAATTTCTGTTTATGGATGACAACTACTCCGTATTAATCATCATACTAACCATGTTATACTGTTTTTTGTAAATAGGTTCTTTTTTGAAATTTGCGCCAGGGAGTAAAAATCGCAATTTTTATTAATTATGTCAATCATATAGCATCTTTTTTGCTCTTTACCTTTTGTTTAATAAATAGACTTTACAAATAAGTCAAATTTGTTTTGCTTTTGTCTCTTTCTTTGCCTGAACTTCATTATCGTTAATTTATGGGCATGAGTGTACTTGCATATGTGAAAATTGTAGAATAAAAAAAATGTACCCTACTTGTACTAGAAATAACAACTAAATCAACATAAGAGCTGCTGAATTTGTTTTTATTAGTTCTTTTAAAATAATATATTTCTCAAAAATTATGTTTTGACTTTACTCCAATAACGTATTCGTATTGTTACCGTAAGTATGGATTCTTCGAAAGGGTGTCATCGCGGAAAGATGATTAGCGGAAGATGAGAGTACGCTTCTGATAGAAGTGCTGAATAGTTAGCGATGGGGTAGACTAGTAGTCAAGGTCACGGACAAGTGGCCAGCGTGTCTTGAGTTCGAGCCCTAGTGCCATTGAAGACTCAGCGATGCAGTGATTCTACTGATATACGTTAAGTGATTAGAAATTAAAAGTACAATCGTTGGCGTAGTGTGGTATTTCAGACAGAGGCGATGATAGCTCTGGTGTTGTCCTCGTCATTTAACCACGGTTCAATTTTTCGAGTCTATTCCGAGACCCGGCTACTCTGAAACCCGGCTGAAGGTGTGGGAGGAAGTGAAGAACGACTCGGCATGATAATTTCTAATTATTTAATCAGCCCACTAATTAACTCAAACAGAAATCAATTGATCAAATTAAATAAGATGTTTCCAAGTTGAGAGCAGAGGTTTTGTGACGAGCGCCGCACGTTCGGAGAATACTTTTAATAAATTGATCCACATTTTATGAATCAATATTTTACTTTATAAATTGGTTTACACGGTATTTATGTGACTAATAGTCACTTAAATCTCTTTAATAATTTAAATACCAAAACGCGCTATCAATATGACTAATACCTGTACTGTAGATAGTATTCTTATCTTCTACTTTACGTTCCAATCTCTTGGTAAATTCAATTAAATATCAATATTTCTCTATATAACTATATATCTCTTTCTCTCTTTCTATCTCACTTCTATCCAACTAAATTCTGTATATCTCTCTTAGTCCTAGGAAGCAAACCTGAACTATATATAATAGACTTAATCTGCATATCACGATTTCTTCTTCAGAAAAGGGTTGTTGATATTCTATCCCAAAGATTTCCCAAGAGAGCCAGTGGAAGGGCGCGTATAGATCCGTCACACAGTGTCAAGGGATTGGTGTATCAAGACAAATTTACACAAATGGACTTAGTTGCCTATCTACATGCTGCTTGTACTTTATGAACACTTTGCTGGTGCGACATGTGCACTTATCCATTCCACATACGCTCAAGTCTACCTCGATATGCACAGTAGACACTTTGAACACCTGCACTTTATTAAATTTCAAATACTGTTGATGTATCCAGTGCGGTGGTTTTTTCCGGCACCTGCATACTTATTTTTTTAATACTTGTCTCCTAAGCTATGGATCGTTCAGGTTCAGATATTCGGGCATTTTTATGTACTAACAATGAGGAATTAAGACGTGCGGAGTTTGGGCATATTTTGGGGGACACTCTGTATACATTACTATGAAAATATTTGTGCATTTTCCTTAAACTGAAGCGAAACTTTTCATAAGAACTTATATTACCTGATGATAAAATTAAAACTTCAAATTACGTTAATTGAGGTGCTATTGCTTCTTTCATTTGTAAAATAGGGAAAACACAATGAAATATACACTGCCCTCCAAAATTCAAAGTACGACCTTTTTAATGTGTTTAATTTGAAAGTGAACGAACATAGAAACAAGACATTTATAGAAAAGGTCAACTAAACAGTTTCTTATTGCATGCGACTAATAGATTTGCATAAGTTTAACACAAACATACTTTACAACAAAATAATCAAACTTTTGAAGGAAAAATCCATTATTGTGGAAAAATTGTACATTGCAGTTTTATGTGGAAAAATACCATGGAAACATAAAAAAATGGATTTTAATAAGAACTGTGTCCACCTATTACCGCTATACTTTTAAGGCATAAACATTTCCATACTCTCTTGCGTTTAATATCTTCTTCCTTAACCCGGCATCACTCGCGTGAAAAAAGCGACCTAAAATTTTCGCGCAGGGTGTGTCATACCCAAGGGTGTTTAAATTGTGTTTTTACCGTAAAATTTGTATAAAAAGGTTAAAAAGGAAGAAAGATAGGAGATGCAACATGTTTGTTACATTTTTCACTAGTTAATTTAATTTTTCTGTTTTTTTTTATTGGGCATTCAGTGCATTGTTTATATATTCCTTTAATCTCGCAGTGAGTGAGTCGATGTTTTCACTGGATTTTAATTTTTTTTAATCTGTATCTTTTTCAGACTAAATATTCAGGAGTAAACTTCTGTATTCTTTAAATTTAAAAATTTTGGAATTTCTTTTTTATTTTCTCTTATTTCGTTCCAGCAATAGTTTTTTTTTCTTTTCAAAAGTTCATCTGAAAATGCATAAGATGTGTACCAATTATCTCCTATAAAATTACGTTCTTCTCAAATGTTTTTGTGTCTCTACATGTAAAACATTTATTTTCAACAGTGTCTCCCTTTTCTAAATCTGGATCGATTTCAGTGGAGGAATCATCATTACTGTTATACTCTTCATTTGATTTTTCCTCACCATAACCGCGAAGAGAATTTCTTCATCCGAAAATGCTGTTGTACTATATATATTATACACTGTATCTCTTAAATTACTTAAATGTCACATTTCTTCTTGATAACTACAATAATACGCCACAGCATAAGGAAGATTTAAAACGCGCTCATGCATTCAGAACTGCAACGGTGATTTACGCGCAGGGTATAGCATACCCGAAGAGGTGATATCCAAAAATATATATTTAGAATTCGCCTATAAAATAAGGCCCCTCAAAGGGTATGACCATAAAATCAGCTACACGATAAACTATCCTTTTTTTTTAAAGTTTAGAAGGAGCGTTGAAGAAAGTTAGACGGTGGGTATGACACACCCTGCGCGAGAAGTGCCGGGTTAAGAGACAAGGAACGTCTCTTCGTTTTGTATGAACACGCATTATAACATCCATATTTGAAAATCCTCAGCATGAAAAATACAATTAATGGACAAAAGAGCATCGACCCTGTATAGTTCTGATGAAAGATATTTGCATCAAAGTTTGAAGCACTTTTTTGCCTTTAAAACATTATACCTGAGTACACCATGACGTGTAATGAGTGGATGAGTGAGTGTTTTTATTAAGCAATACGAGATTTATTGGCGACTGCACCCCGATATCTAAGTCCCACTGATATACATGAACTTACTGCACTCTGTTACGGTTTGGTGTCGAGAATATAGCTCCACAATGAATAATCTTTAATTTGAATATATCTTCATGAATCAGAATATATATTAATACGGACTCATTGCAGAACAAGCTTCTGGACTGCTCCTGATAATTGTAACTAATGTATTTCTTACACCAATGCGATCTTTTTCGCCAACGGCGTGGTTATCGCTGAATTATGCTATATTCTACTAATAAAGTATTTCGACAATTTATTACGATTGGCTTAAATTTGACTGGAATTGAACTATCTTTCATGTTCGACTAAACTTTTAACTTGTGCAACTTCATCCAATAAATATCCATAGTAGCAGGGTCTAAACGTGTTTTCAGATCAACCTCTAGGAAAATCAATTATATGGATTGTGTGGTTGATTTAAGAGCCCTCTATTGAATGTTAGTCAATTAAATATTAATATATTACAATGAATAAAACTTGCTACTAGCTTACCAGCCGGTATAGTAGTTTGTGAAACTGAATGGTGTACCGTTGAGCCTGGGTTGGAATCCCGGAAAAGGCATGGGTTTTTGTTTCTGTGTAGTGCCTTTGCGGCATTGGGGTAAACCTTCGAGCCGCAAACCCTCTCGTGAGGTTGGAGGAAGGGGACAAGAGGTGGGAGGCCTTTTCCCCCTGCAGGGTGTTCTCCCTCAAAATTGTAGTGTAAATGAGCCAAATCGTACTGTCACCTGAATGGTGCTCAAAGCTACGGCTAATAACAGGAGTACAACCATCCTTTGCCGAGATGAATTCCGTGGGTCTCAATCTAGCTACGTCAGACAAGTGACATTGGCAATAACACAACAACCTGTTGCTTTTCTAATAATACTGACTGATCAATTATCCCCAAACACCATTTCATTTCAACTTTATGTATTGAAAAATACCACGTATGTTGTTTTCCCTTCTGTGAAAATTACGTTTTACAGGCAAGGTTTGCTTCCCTGCATGATTTCAATAGGATTACGGCAACCTTGAAGATGTGAGCAGGGCTACCAGATTGGATAATTTATCGTCCTTAGCAATCAATTTGGTGAAAAATACGTTATCACCAAGGAATCCTCAAGAAGGCTTCTTTTGAAAACTTTATGAGGCAAAATAAGTGTTGCAGGTGTTCCGAAGAGTCTCAATTGACATCAGAATATCCTCATGCGTTGATTGCGGTAAGAAAGAGGAGCTATCTGCCGGAGTTCCTGCTAGTGGAATTATTCTAGAGAACCATTTCTGTAACGTTGTTTGTAATTAATCTTATAATGATTTTGAGTATATACGTAGGTTTGTCTTCGTATAGTCATCTGTTCTTCCTTGTTCATTAATAAATCCGTTATTGTTCAAATAACTGGAGCTGTCGGCTATTTTTCAATCTGAAAATCCGCAACAATATTATTCATTCAAGACAATAATATTGTTGTTTAAAGTTATAATCTACCGTCAATTTTTACAAAATTTGTTTTTGAAAAATAAACGATAAATCATAAATGGATATTAAGCTACTTTTTGGAAACTGAATAATTTTCCTCCAAATTTATCGAAAACTGCTATGGGTGTTAATAAATATGTCTTCAACTACACAAGAACTTTATCTTTGGAAAACTATCGCCAACATTTAATTAGAATCTCTTTCGTAAACAATATTTAATGGAATTTTCCTTGAACAAACTAAAACTCCAAGAATTAAATTTCTGTTCTCGCTAAACTTCCATCCTTAGCAAATTTCACAACTTTAAGAAGTGCAAAAATTGTATTTCCTTTGTATGCTTATAATAAGCTTTTGAACTTTCATTATCGAATCACGAGTTTCAAAACATTTAATTTGTTCAATGCGTCACAAATCCAAATTATGTTCCCTTTCAAGACTTGAAAAATAAATTAAATTTGTTCGCCAAAGGAGAAATCAGTCTAACAGTGTTAAAGTTGATTAAAGTACAACTGAAGGAGTTGGATTCCAGACTTGTGTGTGTTCAGCAGACTATCCTAAATTGTCGCCTCAATTTTCTCTGTGATCATGAATGCAAGAATTTTATTAGAAGTTTTGACGATTGTCATATACGTATCTTGAAAGTCTCCGTCGATTTTATTGAATTAATATAACTTTTTGAGCATTGGATAGTTTTTTACATTTAACAAACTAGCATGATTCCATAAAAAACATAAGCATTGGACAGTGCTTCTCAAACTTCCAATGTTGGCGACCCAATATTCAATCATAATTTTCATCGCCCCCCCCCTTCCATACAATAACATTGTATTGAATTCTATAATACTATACTTTGATGCTAAAGCTACAATACGACTTAAGCCTATTAAGTGCGTATATAAACCTCTCGCTCAGCCAAAGCGTTATTTCCACTGAACGTATATATACGTCTCTACGTAGTACGATCTTTTCTGTGCACTGTTATTCATAACATTATTCCGAAGGTAATGGAATGCATTAAGTGGGACTTGATCGTGTCTGTGAGGGATTTACTTATTTCAGAGAATTTGCTGATTTATTCTTTTTTCCCTCCCCCCCCCCAATACATCATATACACACGCCTATTTGAAAAACATTCGCATTGGGGAACGAATTGCGTAACTCTTAATCGGCTGCCGAGGGATTAAATATAAACCGTACAAATTAGCAAAATAAATGTTAATTTTTGTATCTGACAAGATCATGGGGTCTCTAGAAATTATTAGGCTTGTTCTTAACTTAGTATTGTTAAATTAAGTATAAGATACATTGTGCAGTACTGATGTATTTATAAGTGCATTATATCAGTGTATAAGAGTCAGTTTATTAATATTAGTTTATTTTTTATTATGTCGGAATGTATATTTTGTTTAGTATTCCTTTCAGTAAATTTGTAATTTTCTTAAATAATCTTTAGTTTTAGATTAGTCTCTAATAGGCTCGCGCCCCCCTCGTAGAGTTATCACGACCCCTAAGGGGGGCGCACCCCTCAGTTTGAGAAACGCTGGAATAGGAGATGTTTATTGTTAGGTTCAATTTTCTTCTCTTAATTATATAACCCGCATTCTAGCTAAGATTGTGGTGTGTTTTACAAGAAAAGATGTTTCTAACACCATAAGTTGGTATCAAAACAAGATATTAATTCCTTCTTATTGTTAGTTTGTACTTGCAATTCTTGAGTGATAGAAATAAATCTTTTGGTGCTGAGAAATGTCCCATTATGAAGCAAACAGAGACTGCGATAACCTGATTTTTAAGTTCCAGGATTCATGGCAAACGAAAGTCAAATTGTTTGCAAGTGATTGACTTCAATGTTGCTTGGGGACAAGTGCTTTCCATAGTTGAAAATTTATATTTTTAAAGAAGGATAAACTGTAAGAATTAATAATCATTATGTCGACAAAAATATTTTTTTTGTAACATGTTTTTTATTTTTTTTATTTTGAGAATAACGGCTAATTTAAATGTTTTTCTATTGTAAACGACATTGAAAAACATTTTTTTTAAAAAAGAGTTTATCCTTTTATATGTTTTTAACCTTTTGTAAAATACTTGTTAAAAGTGCTGGCGACTCGCAGGTTTTCCAAGAATCTATCGCCGCGGTAGCCTAGTGATCAAGCTAACGGACGCGTGGTCAGCGTGTCATGAGTTCGAGCCCAGTGTCGCTGAAGACCCGCCGTGTAGGGGAGTGACGCAAATTAAATCTGTCGAGAGCTCAAACGTCCTCCCGTCGGTGTGGTGTTTCCTAGTTAGGAGAGGGAGGTGCCGGCTCAGGTGTCGTCCTCGTCGCTTGACCATGGTTCAAAATTACGAGGTCCGTCGCCAAAACGCCCTCGTGTATCTGAACAGTGTAACGTAAATATTCACTCACTCTCTCAGCCAAGAATATATTTGTATTTTTTTCAAATATATTAAATAAATGTATAATTCTTTGGAACAATTTTTTTATAAATTTATAAATAAAACGTTCCACACACATAATTTCAAGTAATCTCTGTAGGTGATAGAAAAAAAAATATTAGTTTTAAAATCAAAACAAAGACAATTTCAAACCTTGTATAACGCCAGAATAAAATATAAAAAGGTATAAGCATGCGTAATTTTTGAGACTAATAAATTTCTCTTCTGCACCTTTAATGTTCCAAATGATCAGGGTGTCAGGATTTTGAACCTTAGAGCCACCGAATACATGCCATGTAGAGAGACAGATACACGTTAAATCTGTCGAGGCTCAAAATCCTTCCATCAACGAGGTGTGTTAGTTTGGAGAAAGATGATACCAGTTCAGATATTGTCCTCGTCACTTGACTGAAGCGCAAAATTAAAAGGTTCATTGCCAATAGACTTAATGTTGCCATATAGTTCGACGTTATTTATAACTCACTTCGCTCACTTAAGAGTTTTAAAAAAAACCCAAAAAGTTTTTATTCAAATCTAAATCCAGCGTATTAGTACTAAATAAGCCATATGTATAATTTCCTAATTTCTTTTGAACTTCGTAAAATATTTCTTTATATATTTGAGGGATAAACTCATTCTTGCCGATGTTCTTTGGTCAACTCGTTGAGGGTTCCGTTCTAAAGCCCTTTAGCTCTCGCCGTGAAACGAGTTCGTTTTATTCTTCAGAACCTGAGACGCTCTTAGCGTTAAATTCTGGGTCCCTTACAGTAGAAAAAAAACCCTCAATATTATAAGCTCTTACGGGCTTTTTAAAATACTGAAAGCTACAGGATAACAAGGTCTTTATTTTTTAAATCGCTAAAGTACTTGAAATCATGCAGTGATCGCTTGAACTAAAACCTATCATTCCATTTTTTCTGTTTTTCTAAAACTTAAACATTAATACTGCTCACTTTTTTTCTCTTAAAATAAAAAATATGAAACATAAAAAATTAATTTTAATGGCGAATTTCTGAAGTTTCTTTTTATGAAACCTTGTTATTTTTTCAAATTTACTCTTCGTTTTTTGAAAGCAATTTTTTGTTTTACATTGTAAGATATTGGATTGAAGGTATTGAGGTATTGAGTACATAAATAGTAATTTTAGCCACCGATAGATCTACTGATTTATTACCCATACATTGATCATCTTGTCACTTTTCAATTTTGTTTTGGTTACAATTAATGCTTGCTAACCAATAACGAGCTTAATTTAAAAACATATTATACCAATAAAGAATAATCTCTTTGTAATGTTTTTTCAATTAAATATTTTTAACGCATTATTCCTTGATGACTGAAACTGTTCTTTCTAAAAGTTTTTGCTGAACAATTAAATATTTGTTCAAATTTATAAAATGAAGTACCATCCGTGTTGCCAACTTCTTAATCTGATTTTAGTATTTAATTTATTCTTTATTTTCAACTAAGCTTTCTTCTATTCATTTTAATCTATTCAAATCATTTCAAAGTAGAGGTTTCGAAATTTTTTGTCTCATAGACTCCCTGCCATGTTTTTCTGTTCTAGGCAGTATATAATACCTAATATTGAAGTTTTGAAAATGTATAAATTTTATTGTCTTTTTGACAGCTGTTATAGAGCTGTTTAAAAATATTTAAATTTCTAACTGTAGTGAAGTATAGTATTTAAATCTGAAGAAAAACTCATATTAATTAAATTTAATTAATACATAAAATAACTTGTAAACAAACAAATGTTTATAAAGGGAGGGATGAACCTGGTGCTTCAATAACAAATTTTCAACATTTGGAATCAATTTTGTCAAGTTTAACCCTAAATCTCCTCGGTTGGTAACATCCAGTCTCTTTCTTTCTTTTATTTTGAAGATTGGCAACCGCGCTGAAACTCACTAGGAAAAGTGAATTCAAAAATTTCTCACAATGCTTCATAATTTGGAATAAATAACAGGTATGTCTTTTTAAAGCCAAAATTTCTGTGGCATCCGTTTCTGAACTTCTCTTTAAGATATCCGTTATTGCCTATTCCAATCAGTTCCTCATGTAATATGGTAGTTTTTTTTTTTAATGCGATCATATGAATTCATTGCCTACTGGGATAATAACCATAGTCAAATCATTCTCAAACCTAATTTCAAAATCTGAACAAAGGGCATTTAAATGTTGAATGTAGGTTAAAACGTGATTTTTCCAGCAGATTGTCTGTGGCTAATTGAGAAACTGGGAAAATTTGTGAGGTTCAATACTATACTACTTTAACTTAATTCTGGCAAGAAATCCTGAAATGATGGTCCTTGTTTTAATAAAATTTATGCTATTATCTTGTAATTGAAAATTAACCTCATAAAATTTAGTAAATAAATCTGTTAAATAGGTAATATCTGGTTTCTGTTTGATTAAATTTTCTTTTAAAATTAAAGTCATGATCTGGTTTAATGAGAGGCAATATCGTGTAAACCCAATTTACTCCTTATAAACCCCCAAATTATTTTTTTCTCTGACGTGGATTCCTTGCAGGTCATCATAGACCCCTAGGGATCGATATAGATTACTGTGGGAATCACTGTTTTAAAAGAATTATTTTTTAAACTGAAGTCTAACTTATTTGTTACTTAAAATATTGTGTAAATCGTACACATGCAAAACAATTATAAAGATAGACAAAAATTAATGTTATTTAACACATTTAAAATTTGATTCAATTCATTAACTTATTTATCGAGTTCCTCAATCTCCTCAAATCAATTTACTCCGAATTACAAATTGATTATAATCACATTTATATTTTATTTATATCCTTTATTACAGAAGAATGTAATAAAAATGATCAAAAATAAGAAATTTTCACATGAATAAAATAAACAAACGATATTAATTAAAGATATAATTATTTTTACTATATATAATACAAAAGTTATATATAATGTAAATACTTCTAAGTTAAAAATGAATTGGCTTTTTAATTCTAAAACCTGTTTTTAAGGTATCCGACTGGTTGTGACAACTTTTTTTAAAAATTGGAGATATGGGGATTTTTTTGTTATTTTTAGATTTAACAAAAATTTAATTTCGGAAAAATATGCTAAAATGAAGAAAAAAAGAAATCATTATTACTAAAATGGGAAAAAGTAAGTAAAAATTGACAAAAAATAGCATAAACGGGGCCCATTCTGTACCAAAGGCTTATAAACAAATTTTCAATTTTTTCATTCTAATGTGTTGCTATGTTATTCATTTTTAAATGACTTTATGGATAAGAGATGTTTTTATTTTTGCAAAAACTAGAGAAATTTACCTCAATTATTGCATAAAATTGTTTGAAAAAAACAGTGGCTATATTCACATACGGAGCTTTTAATTTTGTAGTAAAACAGTGATTGATAAATTTGAAGGGTAAAACAATTATACTATTACATAGAACTTACAGAAAAAAATTCATTTAATTATTTTCAAAACTTTTTTAGCAATCGCTGGCCCCATTTGAATATTTTTTTTTAAAAACATGATTCGAGTAAAACGCGTTTTAAAGTATGACATTTTGCTTAAAGTAATGGCATCTGCTTTTACTTAAACGCTTGTATTTTTTTTTCTAGTGAATGGAAAACGATGAATTTGTTATTTTTATAAAGCTAATATGATGGAGAATAAAATAAAATCATAAAAAAATTGTCAATTCTTGACAAATTCACAATTTTAGGGTAGTCGGATACCTTAAACTTGTTGCTACTATACGACGATAAAAAAAAGACTATCTCAATTTTATAAAGATGATACAAAAAAATCTAAAAAAAAAGCGCTGGAGCTAAAATATAATGGTCATTTGTGCCTCATAATATGAAATATTTTTTATTACAATCATTTTCTCCAAGCAACTCTTCCCGCGTTATAATATACCTCGTTACTTTTTTTAGCATGTCGGTCTCTCGAGTAGGCATAATAGATGGCGATGTAACATGAGCTGGCGACCACGTGTTCCGCCAAGATCTTTCCTAACTACTTTTATGCCACATCCAGCGTGAAATGGCGCCAAAGAAAAATAGACGGACGTGAGACGCGGTCAGAATGAAGTCCGTTGATTTGGATTCGCTGGGGAGGCACAATTATCCTGAACTAATAGCCATGCATTAGTCGACGGATTCGTTTTGCTGGTTGTTCAGATTTGATGGAATAGGTGTAAGCTAATTCATTTTTTTAAAAAATTGAACCTGCTTGGCGAATAAAATAATTTATCTGGTGATGATTTTGAATTTGTACAGTTTATTCGTGGATAGAGACGAAATTATTGAGTCCTAATCGTGAAATTATTGGCGATTGTTCTTGTGTGTGTGTGTTTTCAAAAGATATGTTAAAGGTGCTTTGTAAAGTGAAAGAACGTTTTGCTTAGAATATTTACATTACTTAAAATTAAGAAAAGTATATGCTCAAAAATTTGATCTTACATTTCATAAAATCAAATACAAAGCAGGGATTGATGTTATATTTTATTTCATCTATTATGGTAGCGAATGTTTTCACTTTTTGAGGACAGGATATTTTTACTTTAAGCTTTTGTTCATATTTCAGGATCAATTTTCTTAAGAAATATTCGGATATATATATATACATTAACATATATATCATTCCTGCATTGAATAACGGCATAACACTTTTTTATAAGCAACACCTTTTCTTCTGTTAATGTCTTAGGCCGGTTTCACTCGCGGCAACTTTAAACCAATTAACGCATTTCCTGTTATCTCACCAAGAGTGTGGTGACAGAAAAAAAAGGAAAGTGAAGAGTGTGTGAAGAGGAAAAAACCTCATTTGACAAGTGGAAACGAAGTAAACTAAAAAGGGAAAAGTAGGGACAAAGGAAAGGCGTACATTTCGGTAAGATTATTGAATCCGAAGAGGCTTTCGCCTATTTCAATGCACAAGCAGCCACGTGTGAAGGATGTAGCTTCCACAATATCATTTTAGTTGAGTCAACTGGAGGAGGTGAGAACGGTTTTCGGGAGACTAAAGGAATGCCATTTTTTTTGGACCATGTGTTAAGGTGCCCAGGTGACTTCTATTTAAATTTACTGCCTGTATGCTCTTTTTATTAGGTGTGGCGCAAATTGACTCGTATGAAAGGGCTCTAAGGCTCATATTCTAATGAGGCAAAAAAAATTGTTAAAATAATCACTTGCCAATAATAATTAATAGTGGTAAACCTACCACAAAATTCAAGAATTTGAGGGCTTATGGTGCATTTGTGGGAAGATAACTTTCGGAGAGTTCGTAGGCATACATACTCCTGGTATATGTGAAAAACAGAATAACAGTTACACACAAGAATAATCTCGGGTCATGCAGCTATACAGGATGTAAATTAATATTTTTTTTTTAAAAACTAAATCAGTATTTTTATTATTATTCATTATTAAATTAATTATTTAAAAAAAATCGTACAACGGCTGCTTTCTATCGGATAAAATTAGATTATATGAGTATATTATTAATCGAAAATAGAAAAATTTGATCTTATCTCTGAGGGGGGAAAAAGGGAAATATAGTTTTATACTCTAAACAGCCCGTACAACACCGGGCTAAACGAGGGAAAAGAAATATTCCTGAAAAGGAAAGAAAGTGGAAGAAATTCGGAAAAAATAAAGTTTAATGACATAAATATAGAGAAATCACCCTCTTAGAAGTGCTGGCGTTGAGACGGAAAGGGGAAATTTCCATGGGGATCATGTGGTGAACTCGGTATGAGCCCGTGCAATACCGGGCTAATTGGAGGGGAAACAGATCCGTCCAACGGGGCAAAGAGGTGGAAGAAATTTCGAAAAAGGGTATTTTAATGATATGTTAATATGGAAGTCACAAACACATCAGGAAGTGCTTACACGGAGACGGGATGGGGAAATTTTTAAAGGAAAAATCTATACACTTGGAAAAGCCCGTGCAACGCCGGGCCATACAGCTAGTTTTATTTTTAATAGCTTTCACAGACTTATTTTATTGCTGTTGAAAATTCTAATTCCTCATTCTAGAATAATAAAAATTATGAGTTCTGTGGTTTCGAGCGTAGGTACATATTCTTGTTCCTGATTATCTCCAGGAGAAAAAGAATTTTTCCTATTTCCTTCTACTTACCCAACCTCATTAAGGCTATTGACTCACAGACGCCATTCAAACTAACAATATTGTTTTTGAAATGAGTAAAAAAAAATTACCACTTGTGAAGGTTACATTACGCGCATTCATCACCTTATTTGTTTAAATAGATTTCCAATGGATTCTTGCATGAATAGTTCACTCATTAATTGCAGAACATTCTCCGAAATCTTTGCCTTGTTGCTGCTATGGGAACGGTTTTTCTATGATGGAATTTCAGGAATTTTACTTTCTATGTTGTTTTAGGATGTAGAATTTATATTTCTGCAGAAACGACCTAATAGCAGTTTAAAATTTCTTTGCATTAAATCCTTTTTTAACCATTAAATTTTAATTTTTTTTCATTTAAAGGTAGAAAGTTTTAGTTTAGGTTAGCGGAACTATTGCGCGTAATAATGCTTAAAGTTTCTATTTTCACTCTGGCTACAATCTAAAATCTTATTGAACTTAATATCTCAACCTTAGAAATTCTTATTTTTCAAACACCAATGTATGCAACCCACTAGTGTCTATTATTAATTAGCCAAAAAGAGAGTTTTGCTTTAGATACTAATAAACTGGTCCGATATTTAACTTTCTAATTTTGATACATTTTAGGCCTGATTCATCAATAATGAAATTAAATTTTTCATTTGCATGATTTTAACTTTTAAACTCTATCTTATTGGGTTGTTTGATTAAAGTATTTTCCTAGTATGTGGACATTGTCTTTTTTATAATCTCATTAACTTTTTTTATTTTATTCTTTCGTAAAACTTTGCAATTACAATGAAATAGGTTGCGGATCAAATTCGTAAAGTAAGGTACCAACTCACATGGTGAACTGGTCATCAATTTGTGTATATGTATATTTTATTTTTCCCCCTCTGTTTCTTTCTTAGGGTCTTGTGTAGTTATTCCTATTTATAGAAGAAGTTGCAGAAATATCTGCAATAAAAGTTTCTAGAAATCAAAATTAATAAAATATATGTTATAGAACGACTAAATCTTTGACAAAACGATCAATTATAATAATATTAATCATAAAAATATTGTTACGAATTTTGTGTAATGAATGTTTGAAATAGTATAAATAATTTATATGTGATTCAGTGGCGTAACGAAGAATATAAGGCCCCCCTGCAAACTCAGGTTTTGGGACTCACACCTATATACGTACCTAGCGTTAGTCAAGCTTTGGACCCCCTGGAGTCCCTGGCACCCCCTGCAGTGTGGGGGTCGCGGGATTGTACGTTACGCCACTGATATCATTGTATAATACTTTAGTATTGCTCTCTGTTGTATCTATTTTATGATAAAATTATAATATTCGCAAGCAACGCCGTTCCTGACATTACAATGTCAATTCAATGGAAACTTGGCGATACATCCTAGTTGGCATAATTTTTGGCAACCATTTGGTGACTTGGCGACCTTTTTTGGTGAGTTGGGGACCAGATGGATGCTTCTAGAAATTTTTGGAGAAATCTACTTATACATTATGATCTATGACGTTCGCGGATTTTTGGAGAAATATCCGTGTAGACTATAATTAGGGAGTCGCTCTCCGAAACTGAGATAGTATTGTCTTGACCGTTGAAGAGCGAACCAGTGATCAGTTCGGTTGTTCAATACGACGAGCGAGTGCTTGCAAATACATTACGTATTTTTATTTTTTGACTCTGCAGTAGAAGGTGTGAAGACGTTCTGGAATTTATTTTTTTAAATTTTACCTTTGGGTAACCATTACTTCTAAGGATTGTTTTTCAACAATAAATTTCCATCGCTCCTGAAGAACTATTTTGCTCTTTGAGACTGATAGCATGAAATCCTCGAACCCAGATCTCGTAACAATAGTAATGTTCCTTAAAGGTATAATAAAGTTCTTACAGTCTTTATAATCTGTAAAAAGCGAATCATTTGTTCATCCATCAATTTCTTATTCAACAGAGTTAATTGTACGTTTTTTATTGGTGTTGCTTTCTTAGTATGTAACTTCTGCAAAAATTTCTACAAATTGCCTCTTTCTTAACAGGATAATTTTAACTCTCTACTTGGACAATTTATCTCTTTTCTCATATCATTCATGAATTCTAAAAAGAATCTCGACTTCTCTGCTCAAATGCAATTTTACTTTCATAAAGAGGTTGGGAATTCGATAAGGCTTAGTCTTTGTAATAATGTGTTCATGTTACAAGGATAGTGTAGTAAATTATTCGGACTTTCTGGGACACATCTACTCTATTATTGGCTGAAAATATGCCTCTAAGGATTTCCTGAAAGAATTCGAATCCCTCTTAAACATCGATATAACTCTTAGAGTTGAGGGTAGAAAGTATATCACAAGGAAATAAATTGTAAGAACAGGAATATGAGACTCTCCCACAGAACATTCTTGTAGTTTTGTTTCCCAATTCTTTTCGTAGTATTATATAACCATGTATTCGAAACAGTTAGAACCCATTTTTATTATACCTTGATTTTTTGCTTTTAAGCATGATTCTTTTTCGTATTAATTTTTGATTTAAAAAAATACAATTTAGATTTTGATTTTCTTCATGCACAGCACTAGAAATGTATTAATACATTTTTTGCTTAAAAGATGTGCGCTTAAAAAAGTTTATAAGTTAACTATATGTCATTATTCAATCGATTTTATTAAATAATTTCTTACATTTATTTAATATAATGGGTAACCTAAAATAAATTTAAAAAAATAGAATAATTTTTATTCGGTAAATTTTGGCATTATTTTTTTCCATTAATCATTAAAATTTCCTTTTTTTTAAAAAAAAAAAAATTAGATTTCAAACAGTTATTGAAGTAGACTTTTGTCTTATAATTATATAGAATTGCATTTGATGAAAAATATTTCTCAAGAGCTACATTTTATAATTATACTTTTCCTACTCCACTTTTGAAAAATTTGAATCAGATTTCTCGTATAAATATTTGAATTTAAGTAATTGAAATTTCTTTTGGTAATTTGTTGGTGTACATGAGAGAAAAGTAAAATACATTCCTTTTTTAAAGCTATTTTAAGAAGTTCATTCAAAAAAGAATACACACACATATAGGGATAGTTTTTCTTCCGTGTCTTATTTCACAATTTCGTCAATAGTTTTGCCATGTTTCCCAATAATGGCTAAATAAAGATAACCATTTTTCGGAAGCAAGCTTCATTAGAAGTTAGTCTGTTTAAAAAAATATTACTTATCATTACATTAAATTGTAATAATTATTAATTATGTAAATTCTGTAATAGCAGAAGAGTAAGTTTAAGCTTAATTAATAACATGGATGCTATGATAATCCAAAATGAGTGAATTTTTGTTATGAGTTAAAACATATGTATAATTATCTCTTAATGTTAAAAATTAAAAGTACTTAACCGTACGGTAAACAATGCTTAAATGGCATTTGTGTATGTGTAGGTATAGTTTTCCAGGTTGATTTTTTTGTTCCATTTAACACGGTGCTTTTTACATCCACTTTCTCTAGTTTTTATTTCTCTTGATTTAGATGTAGATAGAAGTAACCAAAAAATTTTAATTTTCCTCTCATTCTGAATAATTAATATTTGTTTTTTGGTCTTCTTTCCTTAAACAATGAAATAAAAGAAACGTTTAATTATAAACTTTTAAATAACTTCAGAAATGTCAAAAATTTCTATTTAAATATAAGTACAATTGATTTCATAATTAAAATTAGTCACTCTTTAAAAAATTGTTTTTCATTTCTCAATGTTTTTAAGGTACGATCAAACCACTCTTAGATCTTCCCTTTTCTTTTTATTTTTTTTAAAAACTGATATAATGGGTCACATTTTGGAATTAATTTTCATAAAAAGGGGATTTTGTGTCTCCGACCCAAAGTTAAATTAAATATATGTTTTTATTTTTTTTAAAAATTTTTGTTAACTTTATTTCCGTCACGCATTACTTGTCCATCAAACAAAGCACAGATCATCACATTTAATTTTTGCAACTTCATTTTTTAACCTAAACTGACAATTTTAATAACATCTGGAAGTAATATTTATTGTGTAATATATCAAACACATTAGCAATATAAAGATTAATTACCCTTCTAAAAATATAGGAAATCTTCATTTTAAAATTTTATATAAATGTTCTTAGTATTTTAAAATATAAAAGAGAAAACCGTTTGGCATTTAAAAATCCAATTATTTTATTGACTGTTTCTTAAGATCTTGTTGATTCAAGGAATAAAACGGTACAACAAGTGTTAGATGATTATAAATCATTCGAAAATTGTTTCTCACAGACATCGTAATAAGAGTTATAATGCTCATGCAAAGAAATGAATACGATTGTGTTGAAATAATAAATATATAATCGGTAAATATTCCTAGGAAATATATTAAATCATGAAAACATTTCAAAATATAATATAGCTTTAAAAAAGATTTATTGCTCTATTTTTATAGTTTTTATATGATTTTATCTTCTTTTCTTCAATTCATTTTATTATCTGGTTTTTGAAAACAGCATTTTTATCCTTAGATTAAGTATTATTTATATTCATTATTCTACACTGCTGCCCACCGTAAATGAAACACCAAGAAAGACAAGAGATAGCACAACAAAATTTATTTTGTAGATAACATGTTGACCAAGTATCAAATGATTAAATTTATACACTTCTGTGAAGTGTGGTTCCTGCCAGAATCAGTAGCCAGAGTAGCCTCCATTGTTGGAGATCACCGCTGCCACAAGCCTCAACATTGATTCAAAGAGACTTTGGATGTATTCTTGGGGTACAGCAGACCAAACAGCTTCCACACGTTGCCAAAGTTGATCTGGTGTGGCAGCTGGGGCTGTAATCTGGGTCAATTGTTGAGAAACCATGGGCCACATGTTTTCTATCGGCGAAAGATCCGGAGAGCGAGCCGGCCAGGGAAGCAATTCAATCTGGTGATTGACGAAGAACCTTTGGACAATGCGTGCCACGTGTGGTCGCGCATTATCCTGTTGAAATATGGCTGTGGCAAAGCCCTGAAGGTAAGGAAGGACAACTGGCTCCAACACCTCGGAGATGTAGCGCTGGCTGTTTAAAGTACCAGCAATGCGTACTAGAGGAGTGCGAGAGTGGTATCCAATACTATACCCCATACCATAATACCCGGTGGAGGACAAGTGTGGCGGTGTATAACGCAGCTGTTCAGCATCCTCTCTCCACGGTGTCTCCAGACTCGAATCCGACCATCGTGGTGTAGCAGACAGATGCGTGACTCGTCAGTAAAAACAACTTCATTCCATTCTGCCACCCACATCCTTCTTTCATCGCACCATTGGCCACGGAGACGTCTGTGGTTCTGTGTCAAGGGTAGACCAAGCAATGGACGTCTTGCGGACAGACCACTCGGCTGTAAACGGCGTCGAATGTTACGCGCAGACACTGAATGATGCGTTACAGACTCAATGTGCTGTGCTATGGTTCGTGATGTGACTGAGCGATCCGTCACTGCCATGCGCACAATTTGCCTGTCCTCACGTGAAGTGGTCCACTGAGGTGGATGCGATCGTCCACGTCGGTCCGTCGTACCCTCCTGCATCCAAACGTTCACATATCCGATTTACAGTTGTTTGGTTTCGTCCAACACAACTACCGATTTCCCTGAAAGATAAATTTCCTGGAGAAAAAGCTTGAATTTGCTGCTAGCGATGTAGCATGCAATGCAATGAAGGACACTGCATTGGAAATTAGTGGTAACAAAAATGATGCAGAATATTCTCAATGTGGTGTGTCGGTAGATGGCAAAGAGAATATTTATCCTTGAATGGATGTGTGTCTGCTTTCTCAATAGATACCGGGAAGGTGTGAGACGTTAAATTCATGTCAAAAGAGTGTGTAGACTTTGCGATTCAAAAAACAAAGAGTTAAACATCACTCATAATTGTGTAAAACAAATTGAGTCATCTGGTGCTATGGAACCCCTGGGTGTTTATCGTATTTTCGAGCAATCTGCCGAAATTAGAAAATTACTGTATGCATTTTTTTTGGCGATGGAGACTATAAGGGATATGACGCTGCAAAAGATATTTATAATGAGAATACCATAACAAAATACAAGTGTATTGGACACATACAAAGGCGGGTTCGAACAAGGCTGAGGAAACTGAAATCCAAACGAAAAGGTCTAGAAGGTCGAAGAAACCTGACGGATGCATTTATCGGCAAGTTACAAAATTACTATGGCATTGCTATCCGTGACAATCTTAAAGATTTACATGGCATGCAACATGCAGTTATTGCAGCATTTTTCCATTGTTGCTCTAATGCAAAACAACAAATGCATGGCCAACGCCCTTTTGGACCGGGAAGTTGGTGTAAATAGCAAAAAGCCGTATCATAGGATAAGATCTACAGGGATAAATCTAAAAAAAACTTCCCCAAAATCTGATTAACGTTATTAAACCAATATATATGAAGTTATGTGATCAAAGCTTATTAGAAAAATTTTTACCAGGAAAAACACAAAACTCAACTGAATGTTTCAGTGCAATCCTTTGGAAATATATTCTAAAAGATGTTTTTGTTTCATTATCAACACTACGGTTAGGAAGACATATCGCAGTAATACAGTTCAAGAAGAGATTTCAGAGATTGATAGATATCTTGAAACATTTCGGGTGTGACTATGGTGTATTAGCATTAAAAGGTTTTTCAAAATTTGGTGACATTCGAATAATAGAGTCTAAACGACATTCTTTGTTTGTGGCAAAAGTTGCCAGAAAAAAAATAGTTTAGCAAAATGAAAAAGATGATTAAAAATTAGATGATAGAAGGTGCAAATTATAAAAATGAGGAATTTTAAGTAATTGCGTAAATAAAAAAAAATTGTGATAGTTTGTTCTAAAAATGCATTTTTCTCACTTTTTTCGTATATTTTGTTAATTTCAAAAACAATAATTCAAAATTCTGCCATTAAATATCTTCAAAACTCTGCACCATTTTTCTCACAATGTTTTCTAGAGCATTTAGTAAAAGAATGATCATATTAAGAATTCTTAAATTATGGCCTGGTATTCGTGTAACGGTGTTGTAAAGCATGGCCAGTTTCTTATTGGCTCTTCGACTAGCTCTGGAATTTTTATTTCATTATATAACCAAAAGATTTAGCTTTACGTCCTAGATACATACATAATGATTATTTTGATACTGAATTTATGCAAATTGGGTTGATAGATTTTTCAAGTAGAACTTTTTAAATGTCTTTGAAGTCTAATTCAAAATCTCTCACAAATTTCCCAATTTTCTGAAACTTAAGTGATTTATTGCAAATATTTGAAAAACATAGTTTATTTACAAATAAACTGAAGTTAAAAAAAAGGGTACTTAATTTTTTCCCCTCCAAATGAAGTTTTTTTTAAAAAAATGGCTCCGAACGCGTATTTGTGTATCTTATCATAATATATTATCATATCAGGGACTAAGGGGCTCCCACTGCTCATGTATTTTCTGTTTTCAAATGCTGAAATGAGATCAAAAAGAGAGCGCGTACGGTCAAATGAAAAGTCAGGAAATTGGGTTAGGACATCAATATTTCTGATTGTAAATTCAGTGTGTGTGGTAAAGGAAAATATTAGGGGTCCCCTGCAAAGTCAAGATTGGGGGCCCAAGCCGGGTCTTACAAAGGACTGCAAAACCATAATATTACATAGACTTTGACTCCACCCCACGTGATGAGGGGTGTACGTAACGCCACTGTGTAAAATATTTGTAAAAAGATTAATGTTTGAAAAACGTTTTTGATGAAAATTCTTAAGCGCAAAATACCAATCATTGAACCCCATCTGTGGTAAGCCCGACACTTTTATTCCCCCATATTATTTTAGTTCAAACACTAAAATTGCAAAGCCATGGACTTGATACCGATCGAAAAAGATAAAACCCTCTAATATTAAAAAAAATTAAGGAAAATTTTATTAAACTCCTATGAAACCTTTTCCCATGACGATTTTTTGAATTCTCAAACTTTAGATAGTAAAACACGAATCATCTGGAAGTGAAAATAAATTTTCGTGATGAATTGTCAGTTTTTTAAAAAAAAAAGTCCAAAAAAAAGTTGCACTAAAAGGCCTTTGAAAGTAGAGTAACATGTTTTACAGAGAGAAATAGTTTTTTTTTCTTTTTACTTTCAGCAAACTATCATGGCATTCTTAAAGCACAGAATACAAAGTGAAATTTATCGGAAATATACTGTATGTAAAATAATAGCTTATAGTAAGAAGTGCAGGCAAAAAAAAAATCCAGACACTGTCTGAAAAAATACAATTGTTTCTAGAATACTAAAAATACGAAGGAGCTCTGTTATAGCATTTTAAAAAATGTATATCGCTCCCACATATTTCTACAAAATATCACATGAAGTTACTTCAAATGCCTAAATAAAAAAGGACATTTTATTTATAACAGTATCATATCCACAATTGTAGGTGTAAGTGGATTGGAAACTAGAAACACTTACATTCGCGCGAACAAAAAGAAATAAACAGAGCTCATTGATATAAAATACAAAAAGTGTGCCCCGAAGGAATTTTAACAACATACTCTATAAAAATTGCAATAAAAACTTTTGTAGGATTTTTTTTACCTTCTTAAATAAATTATGATAGTTTAAATTTCGAACGGGTGTAGATTCTGTTAAACGTTATTTGTACAAAAAAAAAGCTTTTGAAATAACAGTATTAAGAAATAAATATCAAGGGTGAATGAAAACACAATACGATATTATGGAATGAAAACTCTTTAATAAAATTAAGTATATATATATATAAGACAATTCTATAAATACTTGGATTAATATAGGTTTACAAATCAATTATCAGATGAATAAATGTAAAGAAGAAATAATTTAAAAGTGTGTCTGGAGATAAAAATAGCGGCCTTTAGTTGGCTAAAAGTTTTAAATTATTTATTTCTATTTTCAATCATTTCTTGGATGTTCACATGTAAATCGGATAACACTTCAATTTCTTTGTTAAAAATTATTTAATTTCTAACGTTATTTTTATTGTAATGCAATAAGAATTCAAAATAATAATGGAGTTCTTCTTAGGAATTCTTAATGATAAGAATGCAATAAGAAGAAAAGCTTTTTCATCATTGGATTTTATTCTTCAGAATTAAGTTTATTACTAATGAATGGAAGAACGCGCTCGCGAATCAAAGATTTATTTTCACGTATTAGATAGGATCATTGAATTGTCAAGGATATTTTTTTCTTATAACGGATCTTATATTACAGGGTTAATAAATATTTATTTGTTAATTTATATATATAATTAGTTTTTTAAGTCAATTCCTTTTAAAACTCTCAAAAATTGATAAGGATCAAAATGATGGAAGCTTAGAAGAGAATTATCAACCAAAGGTTAACGGGAATTTAATTGATTTGATTCCTTCTCTGACTTTGTGGAGACTTTATTCAAAATTTCTCGAGATTATTTGAGTCGTTTTCAAATATTTCGACACCACATACGCTCGATGCGGTTAGAGCATTGTCATCCCTTAATAAAAACTCTTACCGCCCACTCAGCTTGTAATCGAATGGGCACGAGTTCGATCCCCGAATCAGGATTATATGTATCTTCAGGAAAATAAGTCGGACTTTCGCCTGAAATTCATTCCCGTCTCGAATGGAAAGCAGCGCACACCTTCCGTTTATGTTGGGATCACCGTTCGTAATAAAATCTGTATTCTATGATTTTATTGTATCTTTCTTCTCATCTATCTCTCGCCTTCCATATGTATCCCAGGATGAAACGCACGAAAACAACAAAATCTCATGGCCAATAACACCTTAAATAGGCAAACTTGGGTTTCTTATATCTCGTCCACATATCTCCGAACGATTACAGAACCTCCTTGAGAGATACGCGGCTCGGTGGAACCATTTGTCATGATTTCTCCCCAAACCATTAAACCGCGGTCGCGGAAACCGGATGTTTCACGGACAGGGGAAAGCAAGTAGTTTGTTCCGCCGTGTGAAGAGTGGCCGCAGTAGCCAAGTGGTTAATGTATCGTATCATGGCTAGCGTGCCATGAGTTCGAGCCCAGTACCACTGAAGACCCACCGTGTAGGAACGCGATGCACGTAAAATCTGTCGAGAGATCAAATGTCGTCCCGTTGGCGTGGTGTGGTAGTTTGAAGAGGGAGGTGCCAGCTCAGGTGATGTTTACGTCAGTTGACCACGGTTCAAAATTACGCAGTCCGTCGCCAAAAGCCCTCGTTTAGCTGAACAGTGCGACGTTAATATTCACTCACTCACCCACCACGTGAAGATTAAAACACGTCTGGAATCAGTGTTCAGACTATACCTGGACTCTCTTCAGTAACACTATTTTGGGTCCAGTCTTCTTGGCTGCATTGAGCTTGACGACTGCCGCAGCTGAAATCCGATTAATCACCAAAAAAATACTTTAAATTCTTCTTAGAAGACTATGTATTGTTAAAAGATACATTATCTAAATTTACGTATGCATTTAACATTGTCTTCTTTTTCCTAAAAACTTAAAATGTACAGATTTCAGGTTATAATTCCTCTCACTGGCTTTGATTTAAATTTATCTATAATTTATTATTATTGTATTTTAAATCAATATATATTGAAATCTTTCGTGATGAGAGTAAAACAACAACTTTGTCTACTAGAAAGGTTTGGGGAATTTTAATTGTGTTGAAACAAAAAATCGTTCAGTATTGATATATGTATGTCAAATGATAGGACCCCTCATTCTGTCATAGTCTATCACTACCTCTAAGATTATTAACTCCCCTTCGCGTATTATCTAAATCTGAATATGTTGGATCCATACTTAATTACAACTTATTTAATAAATCAATCTTATTTATTGACCTTTCTTAATTGAGAGATTACACAAATACTATTCAAACCTTAAGAACAACAAAACACAGTGGAGTAAGAGAAGAATTCGATTATGAACGACGGAATCCTAACTGAATCCACGGAGAACGACGCGTACAATCAAGCTACACATTTATATTTAATTTATGAAAACAACTGACCTGATACCTTTTCTTAAGGCAGGTTCTTCTATATCTGGATTGCTTTAATGAGCGGCTTCAATCTCAGCTATCTCTCAGTTCCGTCCCGAACCGATTTAATGAATACTTTTCAATGGTCTTCTCCCGACGAATATATTTCCACTAGAAAAACTACTCTCTCAAAATCACCCTCTTTTTTCTCTTCATTTCATTTCTCCCTTTTATATCTTTTTCGAACTCGCTAAACCCGAAAATATCTCGTTTGCATAAGTCACACTTTTTGGCTCTCGGAGGAGATTGGTTGAAATAAATAAAACAATTTAAAGAAGTCGAGAGAAGGTTAGTGAAACGCGTAAGCACCCGTCACAATTCGAACGTAGCCTCTTAGCTACTGCTGTTCTTAAGACAGCAGCGTTGCCCGAGGAATACCACTTGGAGGTCAGCTACACGTAATTCCTCAGGACGGTCCTTCCTGTTCCATTCCTGATCTAATATTCTGGACAGCCCCGGGGAAGTGTTGCGACACCTCCTTCTCTCAGATCCTTTATGAAATGGGTTCATCTGCCATGTCTTGGGATCGGGTGAAATGGGAAGAGCGTCGTGCGGTGATGGGAGGGGGCGAGGATCAACGCGTCCACAAGAAATACCCAGCACGTGTTTTGAGAAATAAACATATTTCAAAACTGTCATTTCAACAAATAATTTTGATTGGGTAATGTCAAACATAAGAGGCTTTGAAAGTAATGTGAACTGAACATGCTATACCAGCCATGAAGTCATAAAATTTTGAAATAATTGCGGGAACGTGCCGGGTGCCTTCCTGGAGAACTTGAAGGTAGCTGGCCTACATTCATGTGACACTTGAGGGAACCAGGAAAACCCCACGCAGCCAACTCGATGAAGCCTCATTAGCTACAAGAGGATCTTAACCTCCCACTTCAAAGAGCTTCTGTGCTCGGCCACTGGTGGGACCCAGGTGGGACCCAGATTTTGCGTTGGTGAAAGGGAGTGAACCAACGCTGCCACATTTGATTGGTCACAATTTCGAATTTTCGTCAGAATTATCAGAATTAGGTTGGAACATAGTCCTCATTAGTGTCAGTCCTAATCAACTTCAAGATGGTATCTATAAAATTTTAACTTATACATTTAAAAGAATCCCCTGTCTCTAATTTTGTGTGAATTGATTGTGTTTTATTGAGGTCCTTAAGTGAATTGATTACATCACCTCTTTGAAATAGATTTAAGTAGATTAGACAGTGAAATCATTAAAAATGATCGTTTAATGTGAGTCTAAATAAAAGCCGAAATTTCAGTATATTACTTGTGTGTTCAAAAGGTTGACTTCTTGTATAAATAAATATTGCAGGGCAATTTATTTATTTTTTTTTTAATTTCTTTCAAAATTTCATTGACGCTTAGAAAAATAATACGAATGGATTTTTGGAAAAACAGTTTAATAAACACCTTATTTGTGACACTTTAAGAGAAGAAGCAATTTAAGTGTAATACAATGAAAGGTATATTGTAAGATTAGCTTAATATAAGACAAACAAAATAATGCAGAATATATTCGAATTTTAAAAATATATTCGAAACAAGCGAAGCAATTAGTTCGAAACAAAGAATATATTTCTATTGGAATTAATGTTTTCAAACGGCACTTTTATTTTTCTGAGAAATATTTCAGTAATTAGTTTATTTTTTGGGGTGGAAAGTCTACTTCCTGTACTATACCAACAGAAAGTAAACTATCGTAGTATTGCAAAATATTTTCATACGAATCTCTATCAATGTTTTTTATTCGAACAATCATTTCTTATCAATTGATATCTTCAAATTCTTAAATATTTCTCATCAATGTGCTTTGTTTCTAGTTATTTCATTTTTAATCATTACAACTAATTTTCAGTTCTAACAAAAATTTCCTTGACATTAGCAATTTCTTTTATTATCTATTTAATTTATTATTACGTTCGAATCTGGATTCAGAAAAAAAATATTTTAAACGTCATATTCAAATTCTATGGGGGGTTCTTATGGGGAAGATGTTGCCCACACATTTTTTTTCATTACTATTTAAATAGTTTTTGTTTTGCTGAAATTTCGGTATTTTTATTAAGTGTTATGATTCGAATTAAAAAAAATATTTTAACTAGGTATTAAAATTATTTTAATTTAAAAATTAAATTAATAAGTGAACCCAGAGAATTAATAAACTTATTTACAAAATTGAAATTCATCTCATAACGATTATATTTCTGCATTAATTTATTACATATTCTGAGTACTAACATAGAACTTCATCTAAAACACTTTGAACAAGTATCAGGCATTATTTTATTACTTTAAGTTTTATTAAATGTATTCTTTCAGTTTAAATTTACTTTTTTCTTAAATCAAAATAAAATAAAATAAAGTAAAATCCTTTTAAAATGTATTATAAATAATACTTTTTTAAAGAAAACCTGTTTTTTAATCCGTATTTCTTTGTTAAATTTCCATTTTATAACTTTTAAATATAAAAATATTGTTTAAATAATACATTTTTGCTTGTCTCTAATTCGTTAACGATGTCGCATTTGTTTCAATTCATTTTATAATTTCCTTCTTTCTTATTATTCTGTTTTCTGATGTGAGAAAACAATTATTTAAGGGGAATAGTACCATTCACCCTTCTAAAAATTGAATTTTCAAAAACATTTTAAAATTGAATTACATAAATTAATATAGATTGTTAAGAACGTTTTAAAGCAAACCTCGTCAAAATCGGACAATAATTACGCTCTCAGCATTAAAAAAAGGTGTTAAAAAATACACGATCCTTAGAAGAATGTAAAGAAACAGATCTTTAGATAGGTTCAGTTTGAAATTTTTTGATTTTTTATTTGTTTCATCGTATCTCACATTTAGAAGCAACATGAGGTCTGTTGGCGACACCCCTCGTACTTTTAACTCCCGGTCAAGTGATGAGGTTCACAACTAAATTTTACAGCTTAGAATTACTGCCAAAAACTAACAGCATCTCACAAAACAACAATTGATATTGGTCTAAAATGAAGCAACATTGAAATTTGATGATGGACTAGCTAATCGTTTTAATATTATGAAAATTACGGTTTTAAAATAAATATTTTTCTGTTATTTCTGATTTTCAGGTATGAATAACGGGAGGGAAAATTTTCTATATCTCTCACAAAAAAGGTTCCTTAGACACAGAGAACGACACAAAAAATATGCAGGAACACTTTATGAAAAAAGAAGCTTTATTATATGAAATAAATACATTTTAAGTGTAAAAAATTTATTTCAATGAAAAAAAATTAAAATTTTATCTTTAAACTTGATTTTCTCAGTTTCTTTATTTCCCACTTACTCGATTTTAAAAAAAAGTATCGGTTGCAGAGCTACGATAATTTATATGTATAACTTTACTTGTAGATCTGCATTCTATATGCCTCAATTTTGGAGATGGGACGAGTAGAATTTATTTGTAATGGCGATAAGTACTAAAAAAATAATAATAATTTTAATTTTTTCAATTTTTTTTTAATTTTAAAAAATACTAAAATATGATTTAAATTTAAAATTGGAAGTATACAGAATACATGCATTCTCTTAAGCTTTCATTTTATATAACAATATAGGATCCACTTTTAATCTTCCAAAAGTTATCTTGTGGGTAACGGAAATAAAGCTATTTAGTTTTTATTGTTTTTGTACTCACACTTTATGCTATTTTAAAGAATACAATAATTCTATAGCAAAATCTTTCATTTTATTTTAAAATGCTGCTTTTCTTACCGCGAACTGTAAGAAACTCATATAAAAAGAAGAATTTACCGGTTTATTAGGAATCGAAACAGTACATCAAAATGTGCAATATCAAGACTCCGCAAGGTACTTTCCTCACTTAAATAGAACAAACGCCGAGTAAGTTTAGAAATTCATACGATTTTTCAAAAATATTTGTTTAAAAAGGTATAATAAAAATTATTGTTGAACCTCATAAAATTTTTTATTTCCCTGTCAATATGAAACAGAAAAAATAACTATAAATGACATTCATTATTGAAATCTGTGATACTAATTGGTAATAAGTCGGCAAGATGTGTGTGTGTGACAAATGATTTTTAAAAAGATATAACAATAACCCCAACTAATTATGGTTAAATATTTCAAGTTGCTCTCGTGGCTCAGTGATAAGCACTTATAACTAATTAGGATATAAAACACTGAATTAAATTACATAAAAATCATATTTTTTAAACGTTTTACAAAATATCTGCCAATTGTTTTTATTTTAATTTTTAGATATATTTTATTGTAAACTATACTCACATTTTAAAGTTACAACTGCGTGATTAAAAAAATATCTATAGAAACATATATTTATCTTTAAACTTAATGAGACGAGTTTAACATGAAGAAATCACGCACAGGTTTCAGGGATGTATCTAGATATCTAATTCAGGATCCCACAATCCCCCATGATCCTACTGCAAAAAATATAATACATAATAATTGAAGGGACTACAGGACCAAAATGTATCCTTGGAAGGGAAGAAGTATAAATATTTCTTTCGGGATCATCTTGAACAACATATGGATCCAACCAGGCAAAAATTAAAAATTTGAAAATTCATTTTATTACAAATCTTAATATTACTGTTTGTTTTTTACATTGCAATGCTAATTTAATAAAAACATCATTCGTATGACTGATTCAATCTGACCTGATTATGAATTCCGGGTGATGAAATGTCACCCTTAAAATTTTAATTATTTTGTACCAATATAACATACTTCTCCATTTAAATCATATGGTTTGAGGCCTTTTTTGTCTTGGCAAATTTTTTTCAGACCAATGCATCACCAGTTTGCCAAGGTTTCTATTCTCGCTATGATTGTGTTTTTTTTAAACAACTCTTACGCAAGCTCTCTTTCAATACTCATCCGTTAAAAATTTTAAACAGTGTTTTCTAGAAATAAATATAACTGTTTAGAATTTATCAAAATACGAGTTAGCGTCGGTGAAAAGAAACTGACTCAAGTAAGAAACTGAAGTGCGAAATTTGGCATTGAAAATTAATGGTGGTGTGCTATGCCGGGGAAAAAACCCAACTATATATATTTTTTTCAATACTACATGCAAAATTTTGTTTTTGTTCACAGTTTTTCATATATTAAATTCTGATACTTAAGTTTAGAATTTAGTACATATGTAATAAATTGTAGCAATCACTCATGATTAAAACTCGTGAAATTTAGAAACTAAGGGCGTAATTTACAGTCGAGCATTTCGTCAAATCAAAAGCCATGGCCAAATGCTGTCGTCGAATGCTCGAGCAAGATTGTGTTAGTACATGCGGGGAACGGGTTTCCACAATTGGTTGCATATCGTGGCATTTGCAACGTATTTTCATTTGACGAATTGGTTGATGGTATGTTGCATAATTATCCTTAATTTTTTTATCTTAATCTTTATTAATTGAAAGAATTTGTTTCATATAAACCGCATTTTAACTTCATTACAAGAAGCAATATCTAAAAAACTATGAACAAAGATAAAATATTACATTCAGTTACGAGAAAGAACAGTTGTGCTTGGTTATTTTTTTCCATTATAAAACCACGCTATTCATTTTCAACACCAAGTTTCTTTTTTCAAGCGTTTCTTTTCTACTTCTTTTACTAATGGTTATTCATATTTTAACAAATCTTGAATTTTAATATTCATTGGTAGAAAAATGTCTTCCTTTTAACTGAAGAGCAATCAAATAACGCTTGCATGAGTGATGGTTAAAAATAAAACAATATAGTGATATTTAAACCTCATGCTCATATATACATATGCGTAGGTCATATGTATGCCATAACTGTATTACCATGTATGACTTGTTTTTACTTTATTATTACACTACAACCCGTGAATATATACCTAACTTTTCATTTAAAATAGATCAAGTGCTTATGGAGATAGTAAACCAAAAAGGAAAATGTTTTTTTTTTGTTTCGAACGTCAGTATACATGTTTAAATAGCATAAACAAGAAAAACAAGCCTTTGAAATTAAAAGGATAGAGATATAATGTAATTAACGGTTAAGTTGGGATTGTTTTCATTTATTTCTCCAGAAGTTGTTAATTAACTGTAAAGCACCATGTGTTAAACAACAGGAATATAAACAGGAAAATTGCGTAAAACTTATCAAAGAATACTATATTCGTCAGTAAGGAAAAAAAATCCTTAGTCGTTTACATTTTATCTCGGCAAGTCTTAATTTTTATAGACTCAAACTTATGCTTATATATTCGAATTCTTTTTGAAGTACAAGCATTATTTTTATATAAAAATATATTTGTAACTAATTTTATTCTTGCCCGTTTAAATCTTCAGTATTTTAGCAGTCTTGGTTTAAAACAGCCAATAAGTTTGGTTAAAGTTACATCATAAAGCTAAAGTAAAGTTACATAAACTTAAAACCGCTTTAATTCAATGTTAAAAGTTAAGTTCCTCATTTAGGTAATGCAGTGCAATTTTTTTTTCATTAAATTCAATTAAATTTAAAAGATTATCTGTCGCAAATGTTGCTGCTACGCATTCGTAGTTGAAATGCCCAGTAAAGCAAAATATTGACAAGTAAGTAAACTCCGAAATCTGATAAGAATGTGTTTATTATTAAATGAACATATATTAATTACTACAATAGAAAGCGAAATTAAGTAATAACAATATCCTAGAAATCCATTACATTTACGGAAAATACAATAGAAAAATAACGGGCGTTTTGCTGAGAGAGAAAATATTCCATCTCTGGTAACCCGGCATCATTTGCGGAAAAAAACGACCTATACTTTTCGCTCAGGGTGTGTCATACCCAAGGGTGTCTACATTGTGTTTTTACCGTAAAATTTGTACACAAAGGTTAAAAAGGAAGAAAAGTAGGAAGTAAAACATGTTTATTACATTTTTCACACGTACATTTAGTTTTTCTGTTCTCTTTATAAGGGCATTCAGCGCATTGTTTATACACTCCTTTTCTCGCGTCGTGAGTGAGTGCGATATTTTCACTGGAATCTTATTTTTTTTTAATCTGTATCTTTTTCAGACTAAATATACAGGAGTAAACTTCTGTATTCTTTAAATTTAAAAATTTTGGAATTTCTTTTTTATTTTCTCTATTTCGTTCCAGCAATAGTTTTTTTTTTCAAAAGTTCATCTAAAAATGCATAAGATGTGTACCAATTATCTCCTATAAAATTTCGTTCTTCTCAAATGTTTTTGTGTCTCTATATGTAAAACATTTATTTTCAACAGTGTCTCCCTTTTCTAAATCTGGATCGATTTCAGTGGAGGAATCATCATTGCTGTTATACTCTTCATTTGCTTTTTCCTCTCATAACCGCGAAGAGAATTCTTCATCCAAAAATACTGTTGTACTATAACTATTAAATACTGTATTTATTAAATTACTTAAATATCGCATTTTCTTCATCATAACTGCAATAATACGCCATAGAATAATGAAGATTTTAAAAATATCCGTGTATTAAAAAATGTAACTCACTCAACTTCACTCACAGGGTGTGACACAACCGAGGGAGTAATATCCAAAGATCTATTTTAAAAATTCGCTGACAGTCTTGATCTCATAAAAGTTATGACCTTAAAGTCAGCTATACCAGGAATCATCCATTTTCCAAAACGGTTTAGCAGGAGCGTTGAAAAATGTTTGACAGTGGGTATGACACACCCTGCGCTAGTGGTGCCGGGTTAATCGTAAAATCATCTGCTTAACTCCGATCTTTGATCTTCTTTGTGTTCGTGGTAGCCGATGTATTTTGGTTGTTAACTAGACATGGGTTCGATTCCAAATGCCATGTAATATCTGTCTCGTTGAAGAGATGGGGCACTTTAAATCTTTTGAGGCTCAATTTCTTCTCGTTGGTGGGCAGTGAATTACTTGATTATTTATTAAGAACTGCAACGCAAAGACTAATGGTGATGGACATAACAATTTGAACAACATTTATTGCCCTCTCCAAATCTCCGTATCACGCCAACAACAAGATTGAGCCTGGCAGATTAAGGGGACTTGGCACCTTTCAAAAGCCGAAAATCGATGAAAATATCGATTTTTTCAATTTTTACTTTAAAATGTAGTTTGATACCTCTGGCACAACTGTGCGAAGTTTTGAAACGATCTGATTATTTTAAATGTAGTAAAATGTATTTTAAATATTTTTGACAGCTCTGACAGCTGTTTAAATGCCACGCCCCCTTAATGTTTGCACTTTTTTGCTTGAAAATAAATCCAATATTTTATATAAAAAAACTACACAGAAGAAGAGAACGCTTTAAGCTGTAACTGTAACTATCAGCCAAGTTGTTTGTTTACATTAGGTTTGCCATTTTTGCTTGCTGTGTGCTTTTAGTTTGATTACTTTTTACTTCATAAAACTTATAAAAGCATTTTTAATGCTATTTCAATCATAATTCATTCATTCTTTTAGTTTTATCAGTTTTAATTATCACTAATATGCTCTTGGGAAGCGTTCATTGCATGCTTCGCAAATGAATAAAAGCGATGGCGTAAGGAGAATGTTGACTGTGAAGTGATTAAAGAT
>BMAO01010792.1:0-40476 GCA_019973975.1 Trichonephila clavata
TCATCACTTGCCTATGGTTCAGAATTACGATGTCGTTGCCAATAGTAATTGCGTAGCTTCTGGATGCATTGCTAATCTACAGTCAGTCCTAAAAATGGTGTGATATTAAACACATCTATTGTAATGATAGTTGTTATAAATTAAAAACTATTATAATGGTTTGCTTTACGCTGAAGTCTTAGAGTCTAAGTAATTATGACAACGCATTAAAAAAGATTTCGAGACTTAGAAGAATAACCCAAATGAAAGTGGCATTGCTGTAATAATTTCGAAGTTTTAAGAGAAAGCATACCCCTATAGAGGGTGCCGAGTACTGAAAATGTATGTGATGTCGTCAGATCCCACCAGCGTATGTGACAGCGTAGTTAAATGGCAGCGTTCGCATCATGGATGCCTCCAAACGGTACGACTGCTAATGCTGCCATGAACTGTAGCCACATTGAATGAACTGAGGAAGAATATCAAGAACCACTGAAACGGCATACTGTCACGCCGTGTTATCTTCTTGTTTTATAATTCCATCCTCATGTAGCTATGGCGTACCAAACATTGTTGCGACATTTCCTCGGGAGGTTCTCGAACATCCACCTAACAGCCCGGGCCTCTCACTGTAGGAATATCATATCGGTCATCTCAAAGAAACTCTGAAAGGACTATGAATTCTCGACGATAATGAGGTCAAAGCTGTTGTTGAAAGGTGGTTCCACAATGGCTCTTTATCCAGCATATCGACCATGTCGGCACCACTGGAACACTTGTTTCAGGCAACAAGGTAACTTTGCCTAGCCTGTCTGTTACGTCTCTACTGCATTTTCCTTTGTATACTAATTTATATTAATACCATTAAACCATTTATCAAACCCACTGTAGTGCCACTTTCATCTGGGCGACCCTTACAATATGAGAATAAAAATATTTAAGTATTCAAGAGTGATCAATTCCAACCAATATATATATATTATTTTGTTGAACTGCAAAGTCCTACAATCTTTTGAACATTCGTGTCCAATTTCATTGCATGTGACTCTTCGTGGCTTACCTTAAAGAAAATGTGGTATTAATGAATAAAGAGAAATCTAAATGATTTCACCGTCTTTTCGAAAAGGTAACCCAGAGGATACCCATGCGAGTCTCTAGCTTTGAATTAGTAATTCATCCTTCCACCCCCATTTTTAAGGTTTTCTCTTATCACAAATTCAGGAGGGGAATGGGATCATGAATTAACTAGTGTTAAGAACATTAGTTACTGAATGTGGACACACTCACACAATTTGTAAAATTCGTATCCTTAATTCAGATGCATATGCATTATAATTTTATTTTTTTCAGCGAATCAGATTTCTGATTATTAAATCGTAAATCAAATACATTTTTAGGAGTTAAGTGTTTGGGATTGTTTTTATTAATTATTTGGCGGGGGGAGTGCATGAACTTCAGAGAATTCTTTCTTATGCATTTAACTCTAAACTACACGAGTTACCTTATGCCGTATTTTATACTTACGTTGTACATTAGGTACCTTATACCATATGTTTCCCTCCTTATAATACCGATTAACCAGTCCACTGTGACACTCCTGTTTGAGAGTGCGCAACTATGTGTGTCATGGAAATTGAACGATGGCGAGTACACTCGTCAATCTCAGAATAAGTGTCACTGTTAAAGTATTGGATCAAAAAGATTGGTTTATTTTATAAAATTGCCAATTTTATTACTAACACTTGTTTATTTGGTTAACATATATACATAATGCGCACATATTACTCGAAAAACGCAAGAAAAATTAAATAATCTACCCAAAAGAATACTATTAAAAAAATCAACTTTCTGACTTTCGCCTTTGATCCTTTCAGGCGAACATCAAATAAATAATATAAAAAAAAATTAAGTCAATTCCTACTTAGGTCAACAAAGAAATTTTTTATTTTAGTTACTCTTTATTAAATAGTTACAATTGATATAAATATGGTATATCCATATGACTGTATCACAATATTAAGTGACAAAATAGAAAAATATATTTTCCTTGCAATTTTCCAAATTCCATTCTTTATATGGTGTTGGACTATTTTTTATTTGTTACTATTTATTCATTTATTAAATTTAATTATTCTAATAAAATAGTATAGTAAAAAAGAAATCACATTCTCACAAAATAAGCCATCCCAGGTGGGATTGAACCCACGACCTTTGGATTAGATGTCCCAAAGCGCTATTCATTGCGCTACAGGGACACAATGAACAGTTTTTCTATCAAAATATGCTGTTGGACTATTATTTTTGTTTGTTACTATTTATTCCTTTTTTTAATTTAATTAATGAATTAATATTTGAAAAAAACTTGTAACACCAAGAGTCATACATTACAAGTTAAAAAATGTATTTGACTTTAAATGGATGGATAGAAAGTATTTTTATTAACAATTGAAAATTGGAACAGTATATATATATATATATATATATATATATATAGGGAGAGAGTGAACTAATAGTAGGAATTTGAAAACATTATCATGGCATTTTAATCAATTCGTTACGGGAACTTATACGTTGTTTTAGCCGGTGCATACGAGGATACATGAATCAATCTTGAAATTTCAATATTTTTATTTATTTGCTTTACTCCGCATTAGGCTCAAAATATTTCAAACACCTTGAAATTTGAGACTTATATATATGTTTTGTTTTTCTCAAAAATTACAATTTAAATAACCAATGGTCACTACGTTTTACGCATGGCGAGCATACTCTTCATGACACTAAATCCTGCAATTTCTCCATAACAAGTATACTCTTGAATTAAAATTGGTTTAAATTACTTAATATTTTATTACTGAATCTTTGTTTTAAGCAGTTTATTTCGATTCAACAAATTATCTTTATTACAGTCTTATGTTGATCACGGTAACTTAGTTATAATGTGTAGTTCATGACCAGCGGGTAAAAGGTTTGAATCCGGGTGCTACCAACTGTGAAGCGGTTAATCTGCACGTTAAATCAATCAAGGTTATCAAGTCTTCACGTTAGTGTGGTGTGGAAGCTCAGTGAATGGGATGCAATATCACTTATCGTTATTTGACCATGGTTCAAAATGACGAGGTCCGCCGCCAACAGCACTTGTGTTGCTTAAAGATAATCTTTTAACCCTTTATCTACCGACGGTACTTATAAATACCACTCACTTTAAGATTACATAGATTAACCATGATGATACTTAGCAAGAATATTCTTTTAAATCTCCTCTTCCAAGATATATGACAGCATATGTTCTATGATTATTATTTTAGCAAGGAAAATTAATAGTTTTTATTGCAGAAGTTGAGTTTTTAGCTTGAAAGGAATTTGGATTCCTTATTCCCTGTGACCCGGCTAGATGTGTGGGAGGAACTAAATGATCAGACGACATGGATGAACTCAAATTATTTGTCTCTTTATTCAACACAGACACAAATAACAGTCTAATTAAGATAAATTTGATCAATTAGAAGACGATGGGGAGACAAGATAGCGCGGGGATAATATATACGATCATGCAAATCTATCCTTACGATATACAAAGCTTGTTTTAATTTAGAAGCGCACTAATAATTTAACTCTTTAACTTCTACTTGAAATAAGATCACAGTACTTGAACTCTTTCAATCCTTTAATCTTTTAGACGTAGCCTTAAACACTTCTCCAATAGTGGAACTCAGCACTTTCAGAATTTTCAACTTCTCACGTCGTACACTGTTTACGCCGGGTTGCTAGCTTCTCATGTATTTACTCTTCACATTCAAGCTATCCTCACTTCACTAACTCACAAAACTCGTGAATACAGAAAACATATATTGAACTTAATTTGTATAATCAAGCTTTCCTTCCTCGGAGGAAGTTGGTAGAACAAATGATAGCGCAAAAGGGATTATTACAAGGAGTTAGTGGAAATAACCGTATAGATCCGTCACAATCTAACATTTTGATCGGATTGCTGTCATTTTTTTATCCGAAAAAGTAGTTAATGTCGAAAGGTGTCTTATTGTTTTTGTATGTTAATGAAAACCTTAAAAATAGATTTGACAGTTTATTTTAAGTAAACAGTGCATGTAATTAATTTTACAGTTAAATATATTTAATTAATTAGCTCTAACTGATTAAATTTCCCAAAGTTGATTATTTTGTTTATGTATAACCCTTATTTTTTAATATAGTGTTTCAAAAAAAATATTGCATAAAAAAACTGCAGTAGATCATAATGCGGTAGATAAAGGGTTAAGAAAATCGTTTCCATTTAACTATTAAAATTTAATTCTATTTTAGCGCTTGATTACCAAATAACTCATTTAAATTAACTAACTAATCCTTTTAAATATTATAAACGATCCAAATATCAATTCCACTGCATTTTACAAGACCATTGAGATTTAATTCCATCACAGCCCTTCCCTATGCAATTGGATCAAAGAATAAATCTTCAAGTTGACTGTTGCATTTCTAAGAGCTCGCATTGATTAAATGCGGTGAATCCATGAGCTCTGGATTCCCTTATTAGGCCGAATTCTAATCGCGGGAGACAGTGAGAGAGATGCATTGCAATCGTAGGACAAAGCATAATGATTTATCTTGTAGCGAGTCAATGAGGAAAGCTCCAGATGACCCTCAATTCATTAGTATAATTAATGCCAACTAAAGCATTAAGAAAGGCAAAGATGTAACAATCGCATCGGTTAAAAATGTGATTTTCTATCCCAGTGTTGTGATGTAAGAAGCCTCTCTTGTGCCAAATTTAGATAATGTTGATTTGATTTTGTGCAAATGTAGTTTTTTTCTTTTTAGGACAGATAAATTTTACTCGGTTATCGGGAAAAATTAAATTAATGTATTTTTTTGGTTGATTAAGTCAAATATATTCCAATATTTTCTGAAATTTATAACATAGATAGATGTTTGGTATCATTTTATTATATATATTCTCGTAGTTGAGAATATTTAATATAGTTATGCACACACTTAGCTATGCTGTAACAAAGTTTCAATGGTTTTTCAGAGTTGTTTTAAATATGTTGTTGTAGTTAATTAAATTTATCACTATTATAAACTCAGTATTACATATTTAGTAATACAAAAAAAACAATATCTAGAAGTCCACAGCAAATTTTTGAATCATAAAGTTGAATTACGTTATGACTTTAAAGTCGTATTAAGTATTTGTGTGTTTTTATTTGTTTCTTTAACAATAGCTAAAATAAAAATATGAGTACCTAATTAGAATATTCGTATTTTTATTTAATATTTACTTTCATTCAAAACAAATAATTAAGTTATAACAGTGTACTGTGTTCAATATAATACTGAAACATGGCATATCGTATTTACTGCTTTAACCCAGCGTTTATTAAACTGTAGGACGCACCTAGAAGGGCATTATAACTCTATGAAGTGAGAGCGAGCATATTAAAAAGTCGAAAACAATAGATTATTTTTAAAAAATATTATTTACATATTAATTTTGAAAATAATAATAAAAAAATACTTTTTTACACTTATGTAATGCACTCATAATTGTATCAGTACTGCACAGTTTATTTATAATTAATTTTAACAATACTTAGTGAAGGACAAGTTTATTAATTACCAGTGACCTCATGAGGTAATATATAAAATTATATAGAAAAATTAACACTTATCTTGATAATTGGTAGGGTTTATAATTAATCCCTTAACTTGCGATTAAAAGTTACGTGATTCACTTCCGAATGCCACCGTTTTCCTCGTACGCGCACATTTGTGATATATTGAGGGAAGGGAAAAGAAAAGGAATAATTAACCAAATCAACTGAAATAACTAAACCCTTCACGAAGACTGCCTAATGTGCAGTCTTTATTACATTCCAAGGCCTTCGGAATAATTTTATGGATAGCACTGCACAGAAAAGGTCGTTCTTTGGAAAGACGTATATACGCATATGTATGGGGCAATTAACGCTTTGGCTGACAGAGCTGATATACGCCGGTGTTACTTAAGAGGTAAAAAACGTATTTCTCTGTAGCTTAAAAGTATAGTATTATTGAATTCTATACATTGGTATTGTATTGTAGGAGGTGCGAGGAAAATTATGATTAAGTGTTGGGTCGCAAATTTCGAAAGTTTGAGAAGCACTGGTTTTAACCAAATATCTTGCATTTAAATTAAAACTCGTGCAAAAAAAAAAAAAAAAACTGTTCGCTTTTCTCTGTTTTTTAACCGAAATGTTTTCAAGTTCCATGCAAATTAAATAAACTTTTAATGAAATAAAAGTTAGCAGAGAGAGAGAGAGAGAGAGGTATGTGTGTGATTGCAATGCTTGTAATTGCTTGTACGTATATAAAATTTCTTGTAAAACTACAATAAATTTAATGATAATCAAACAACATTTTTCCTTTCTTAAAATTTAAGATAAAACAAAAACATTGACTTAAGCAATATTTAAAAGCTCGTGTGACGTTCTTTTCTAAATCTGTATAGATATATATTTAAAATAAAATATTTATCTTTCGCTTGTGCGTACGTTTATTGTATAATAATATATTATTACATATATTCATATCAAACTAAGAGAATAATTACAAAATGTCGGTCTTTTTAAATATTAAATGATGTAAATGAGTAAATAGTAGTATGTAACTGTTTATTGTAGTTTTGTTTATACGTATAATAAATTAAAATCATAAGAAAAATAGACACAGCAACATGTAGTTTTTTGTTGCAATGCGTCAGCTCTATTGGAATCAATGAGTAGATTTATAAGACATTCGTTTTCGTTTGTTCAAATATATTTTTATTATGGCACAAAATTTTACTCTTACGAAATTATGTGAAAAAAACACAGTAGTATATTACTGTACGTCACAATAAACTTGAATTAAGGTATCCGACTACCCTAAAATCGGGGATTTGGTCAAAAATTGACAAAAAAATTTTATGATTCTATTTTGTAGACCAACTTATTAGCTTTATAAAATTATCAAGTTTTTATTTTCCGTTCACTAGAACAAAAATTACAACTGTTTTAGTACAAGCAGATGACACTTCCAGTTGGTAACTGCCGACCGGAAGTGGCATTCTGAAACCAAAACTGAAACTTTGTTCGGTTTCTTTCCACTTTTTCAAAAATATATTTTGAATTTAAGTATATTTTAATATTTTGTTTAACGTTATTAAGAAGCCTCACTTATTTTTTTTTATAAAAGGACTTTTCAAATCTGGCAATTTCAGGATATTTGTTTATTTACTTCTTAACGTTCGATATCACTGCTAACTTTTTTCATTCTAGTTTTTACTGAAATAGGTTCATTTTGATTTTCATATTTGATAAAACTGCTTTTTAATTATTCTTCAAATATCTGCCATGGGACATGGACGAAAAATACGTCCAAAGAATCGAAAGTTTAATGGTAATTTCCGCACTGCTCAAAAGAAAGTTAGTGATGGAAGTATTAGTACAGAAAAATTGGGAGAGGATTAAGTGACACTTTATTTAATGTTGATACCGGAACTCTTTCTAGTAATAGGATTTTCGACATCGAAATACTGGTATCAATATTCTCTATTCTTTCTTGCCCTGTTTGTTGTGATCAAGAACTGTACTTGGTTGAAGACTGAAGACTTGGTTTGCAGTCAAATTTGTGTCTCAAGTGTAAGAAACTGTTCATTTTCAAAAGGATTCACTTCTACATCAAAGGTGAATAATTTAAATACAGTAAACCTTCTTCTTGTCTTTGGAATGAGAGTTATTGGAAAAGGATTTTCAGCTGGAAAGAAACTGTTCAGTATGCTGAATATTCCTTATCTTTCAAAATGTACATATATACAACATGAAATTAAGTTGCTGCATGCTACGTCACAAGCTGCAAACAGTTCTATGTTGGAGTCAGCAATATCCATTGTGGAATGTTCAAATGAGTGTGGCGTTAGTGTAGATGGTACATGGCAAAAACGTGGCTACTCTTCACTGAATGGATGTGTTTCGGCAATTTCTGTGGACTCTGGAAAAATATTAGACATTGAAGTGCTCAGTCAATATTGTCGTGTGTGTACAAAAAACGAAAGAACACCGGGACCCTCCAAAAAATGCGTAGTGTCACATTTTTGTAAAAATCACAAAGGATCAGCTTCTAATATGGAAACTGTCGGTGCTTATAGGATTTTTGAAAGGTCTGAAGCAAACCACAGTTTTCGATATGCATCTTACTACGGGATGGGGATTCAAAGGCGTTCAATAATGTGAAAGACATGTATGGTATTGAGAGCATAACTAAATATGAGTGCATAGAACATGTGCAGAAGAGAGTTGGCTCTCGTTTACAAAAGCTGAAGAAATCGACAAAAGGTTTAGGTGGGAAAGGCAAATTGACTGACAAATTTATCGACACACTTCAGAACTATTTTGGAATTGCTATTCGAAGTAATGTCGGCAATTTATCTAACATGCAGACGGCAGTCATTGCTGCATTTTTTCATTGCTGCTCAAACCGACAAAAAACCCATGCATGGACAATGCCCTTCTGGATCCGATACGTGGTGCAAATACCAAAAGGGCCAAGCAAGAAGGAAACTGCATAAACATAGAACACCTGGCTTACCAACTGCTGTATTGAACACGGTGAAAAACACCTATATGGATTTATGTGACCAATCACTTCTCGAAAAATGTTTGCATGGAATTGCACCCAAAATGCCAATGAAAGTTTTGCTGGTGTTTTGTGGAGCATAATCCCAAAAAAAACTTTTGTTGAACTTCTGACACTACAATTTGGCGCATTCTTAGCTGTATTACAGTTCAATGATGGATCTAAAGGGATTCGTTCCGTATTGGAACATTTACACATCCCAATGTGTTGTTTCATTGTGAAGGGCTATGCAAACGTTGATGACGAAAGAATTGTCGACTCGGAGAGACATTCATTGCCAACTACAAAAAACAAGAGAAAAAAAAACTCAGAGGACTTAAAAAAGGAACTGTGCATTATCTGAGAAAAAGGAAGGCGTTACGTATAAATCTGGGGAATTTTAAACCTGTAGGTAAGTATTAATATTTAGAAAAAAGTGTTTCAAACTTTAAAATGTGTTTTACACGAAATGTGTTTTTTTGAAAATAATCAAACGGGGACAAGGATTGCTGAAAAAGTTTCTAAAATAATTTACTGAAATTTTTTGTGTATGTTCTGTATAATAGTAGAATTAATTTGATCTTCAGATTTATAAATCACTGCATTATTACAAAATTTACAGTCTCTTATGTGAATATAACCACTGTTTTTTTAAGCAATTTCGTATAACAACTAAGATAAAGTGCTCTATTTTTTAACTGAACTCATTGGTGCAACAGCCCATGAGGGCAAAGCCTATTGTGCCTACCTCAGTATACGTGACCTTAGGTATTGGGGTGAATGTGCAGATGTTTCGGTCAAGCGGTCAGTCTGAACCACTAGGCTAGTTATATATACATAAAATGTCTTTATTTACGCCTATTGAATGGTTTAAGTTAGATTTGACAGTTTATTTTTTAATTATATTTATATATAATATACATGTTACCGTTACAGCTCCAAAGCTGTGTTAATGTGCATATTACCTAACTAAAACGGCTGATTAACTGATTTGATCCGCCCTAACGTGCGGGATCAAGAGGTGTCTACATTTTAACCAGGTAATATTCACATTAGCGGTTTCATTATCGTTAAAGTCAAAAGTGTGTTTCTTTCATTTCCTTTCTGCTATGAATTCTGTTTGAACGTTGACTAATCCCGGAATAAGTTATAATAAACATTTAGGAGCAGAGTGGCAGAGAGAGTAAATTTATTCTATAAAAGTATCTTTGAATTAATTTGTAATAAATTTAATTACGATGACCAGTATCTTCTGGAAATAAATGTTAAAATTTTCAATATAACAAACCTCACATACCACAAAAACCAATTGCTACTTTCACAAAAATGGATTACTGCGCAATTCATTGTGTCACAAATCTTTAGATTGCACTAATAAATAAGCTTGTTTTTTTTCATGTTTCGAAAACTCATTTCCTTACTTGTAATAATATTTTAAACCGTTTTGATTCGTTGTATTGTAGTGTTTCAATTGATTAATGATTAATTCTATCAACTTTTTTGTTTACTGGGTTTCATTAGTGTGATTCTTTAGATGTCAAAAAATAAAACTAATAATATGACAATTTCTTTAATTGTATTAGTATTTTAAACCATTTGATTCTTTGTGTTGTAGTTTTTGAATTGATTAATTATTGATTATATCAACTAATATCTTAATTGTATTAAATCCGGAATGGGCATTAAGTCGATCGTGATCGACCGGTGGACTGCCAAGACATTTCGGGGTGATCGCTTGAAGATTAGCAATTATATAGAGAAATATTCAAGATTGGCTAACAGTCTACTGAATGATCAAACTGACTGTAACTAAATGATAAAAATGTACCATGTTATAATATATTTTGAATTGTTTGATAATAAATGAATCATTAGATATTATATTTGTGGCTATTATTATTATGTTTGCGTTTTGCTTTAAATGCGGTTTCAAAAAGTGAGTTTCTCATTTTATTTATGTAGGTAAGTACATGTTCCGCATTTATTAAGTAAGAAAATATTATTGACTTTGTCTTTATCTCACCACCCGTACGACCCTTAGCAGTGCGCACACTCGTGAATTTTTCGAAGGGGTCGCGGTGTGGTGTTCCAGGGTCGATGACTACCTTTCTCATATCCTACCCAAATGCATCGGCAAACATAGTTTTTTTTCATTTTGTAGAATGTCGGGAACAAAGAATAGTAAGAAATAAATTATTGCAAAAAAATTAGCATTAATTAATAAAAAAATTATTAATAACAAATAAATTAAATTTTACGTACTATATACATGAGATTATAATCGATCGAAAAAAAATCATGGGGTATGAAGGAGGATCCAGACCCGTGGATCCTCCTCCCCCCTCCTCTTTTGTGTGTGCTACTGATACTGGGTGGACCGCAACACCTTGAAAAAATTCGAAGTAGTCCGTACCCTGGAAAAATCTGCCCACCCCTGTATTAAATAGATTCTTTAATGTCAAGAAATAAACCACATTTTTAATTTAAGCGTACAGAAATGTTGTTCTACAAGAGATCTTATTTTCCCTTTAACGAGTATCTAGTTGGTAAGCGCAGAGTATATAGGTAAATTGCAGATTACCTAGCTAATTTGAGAGGAATAATTGTGGCGACTTCCTCTGTAGAATTTCATTGTATGTATTTTACTTTGTATCTGGCAACCCTACTGGTTCAGTTTCGAGCAATTACTTCGAGGTTAAAAACTACGAGATTGTCTTGACGTTCTCGAGATTAATAAATGTGTTTTTGTATTATCCGCTGGTACTAAAACTTAAACACTATGTACACTAAAATTAATAGAAAAAGTCACTACCATGCAATTTTCCGCTCTTTAATGCGCAGATTACGTAGCTAATCTTCAGATTAACTATTATGCCTGCCCTTTAGCGGTAATATCTGTATGATAATTAATGGAATGTGTGATAACAAAGGAATGCTTTTAACATCCATATCTTTCAACTTTCTTTGGAATTATTTATATTTAGACGCATTGTGTGTCTGCATGGAGAGCAGAAAGATTGGCCTAGTCAGGATTTTACTTTGAATTTAATTTAAAAATCTTTTAAACTATTTATATGCTTGTATCAGGAAAGTTTATAGATTAATGAAATAAAACTATTTTTTGTAGATACAGCTACTGAAATCATCAAAACTCCCACATTATTCTAACGAACTTATTACTTACTTTTGGCAACCGTTCAAGACATGACTTTATTTCACTAATGGATTCCAACCTACGCGTAAACCTTCGCAACGCGTAAAAACATGCTGAAAATTTCATTCGGCTATATGGATTGGAACAGTTAGAAAGCTGAAACGAATCGCGTGAATGAAATGTTGTATTACTACATTAAATTTTGGGAAACTATAAAAAAGCAGAATTATCAAATATATACATTCATTCACTTAGTAGAGTTGTGGGATCTCTCTGTTTGATTTTCAAAGTATATGTTAGAGAGGGAAAAGAAATTCAGAAAGATATGCAATATATTATTTTTCTTCATTTCATCAATAGTACGGGGGTCACTCTGAAATTTTTGATATACTCCGAGGTTTTTAAAAGTTAAACTTACAAAATTTTAGGAGTGTGCAAAGTACAGTGATACCTCGACATGCGAGTGCCCCAACATACGAGTTTTTCGAGATACGAGCCGGCGAGCGAGTGATTTTTTGCTTTGAGTTACGAGCGAAATTCGAGATACGATTTCGGTTTAGCAGGTCGGACGGTAGTAGCACGCGACCGCGCGCCACGCCGTCGCGCCCATCACGGTCAGTGAATCAATCAGTTAGCAGCGTGCTTCCACTGTGATAAGTTGTGTATTTGTGTTCGCGTTTTGTGTTGCATTTACATTTACAGTTCATTTATTTTTATAACCATGGATCGGAAGAAAGTTTGTGAAAAGTCACAGCAGCATACGGAGGTTATGCAAGAAATTGGTTTCGAGGAGTCAGAGGAGGAGGTTATTTCTACAAGTGAGATAAAGGAGGTCTTAGGAATGTGGGAGAGAGTTTCACAGTTCGTGGAAAAGAAACACCCAGAAAAAGTTGCAACAGGTCGTGCATCTGATCTTTTTAATGACACTTAACTAACTCATTTCCGGAATATTCTGAGAGGGAGGAAGAAACAAACCTCCTTAGACAAGTTTTTTTTCTAAACGGCCTGCAGGCGAAAGCGAGAAAAATGTAGCGAAAAAGGCAAAGACCAGTGAGGATATCTAATTTATTTCTTTACATTCTCTTTTTTGTTTTTGTACAATAAATATTTGTCATTTATAAATACGTTTTTATTATTCAAAGCCACGTAAAAAAAAAATAACTGGGGTGACATTTTGGGGGTTGGAACGGATTAATGGTAGTTCAATTGTGTTTTGTATGGGGAAATTTGCTTCGAGAACGAGTAATTCAAGATACGAGCAAGGTTGCGGAACGAATTAAACTCGTATGTCGAGGTACCACTGTAGTTTCCTCCAGCATCAATACACTTTTGTAGATGAATTTTCTACTTATTAAATGCCTCAAGCTTTTCTTTTTTTGGAATTGATAAAAAATGCATTTAGAGCCACATCAATCTCTTCTTCTGAATGAAAACGATGTCCACGTAAGTTCTTTTTTAGATTAAAAAATAACCAAAAGCCACACATAGCTAGATCCGGAGAATAAGGTGGATGTTCGATCACTTTAATTTTTTTTAAGAAACTCAACTGTTAATCCAGCTGTATGAAACGATACATTGTCATAGGGAAGCATTAGTACTCTAACATTAACTTTTTGGAAAATTTCTGGAAGACATTTAGTGGTATACCAGTTTGCTGTTATTATTTTCTGTCTTTCCAACTTAATGACTTTGACCAATCCGTAATTCTGAAGAAAACGGAACACATTACTTTTTTCATTGCTCGTTGTCTTTTCACCATTGTTGGCATGAGATCATCTTCAAAGACCCATATTTTTGCTTTTTTGTCGTGTCGGAACGTCAAAAAACGCTACGTAAGTTTCATCACCCGTTTCATGTTTGCGGTGGCCACCATCATTTAGCAATTTAAGGGTTTCTTTACTCTCTCTGAAACGATCCTCTTTTTGGTGCTCAGTTAGACTATGAGGAACCCAACGACAAACGACTTTTTTTCATATGCATGAATAATTTTTGTGTATGGCTGTGGATCCAATTTTAAGTTGATTCTGTATCATTTGGTAGGTGCAGTGAATTATCATCCAGTAACAGTTTTCGTATGGTAGACACATTATCCGGGATTACCGCCGAACGTGGCCTTCCTGTGTGTTCTTCATCCTGAAGAGAATTGCGACTACTGCAAAATTCTTTAAGCCATCTGAATACAGTTGCTCGACATGGAAATTCATCACCAAATTCTAACTGCAGCCGTTGAAAGCATTCCTTTTGATTTAATCCAGCTTTAAAATCATAGAAAATCATAGAACGATAATGTTCTCGCGTCAACTTCATTTTGTCTAAAATTTATTCAACGCTAAACAATTTGAAGTAAGTCAGTAAAAAGTCATCTGCTGTGTTAAATTACTTTGTATTGGCAAATCAAACCGTTAATTTTTTTTGTAACTTTTCGTCTACGCGTATCTCAAAAATTTCAGAATTACCCTCGTATTAACAGCTCTGAATTTAAAAGGAAAAATATATGCGCTCAAGAATGAAAAACTCGGTTCAAGTAGAAGAAATAAAATTCAAGTTGGTAAAACTGCTACGAAAAAAAATTATTTCAATCTTAAAAATAACTTTAACTATTTTATAGTGTATCCTGTGATATTTCCCTCTAGTCTGATACAAACTTTCTTCTTGATTGCTTTGAGCGGAAACATACAAAAGAAAACCAGAAGATCCATTTCTTCTTAGTTTTTTTGCATATTTGCATAAACTTAGGAAATGAAAGTGAACAAACTGGAAGTAAGGTCACAGAAGAGAATAAAATAACCTAAAACTGTCGAAATAAAATTCACGACGTTTACCATTTTATTGTTATAACTTTCAAACTTGAAGAATAACAATTTATTTTTATTGGGGGGGGGATTAAATGAATTTGGTATCGATTGAATACGTTTAACATTTTACGCGCATAAATTTGAAAGCGTCTGAGCGCATAATAATTTACAGCGAGAATTTTATTTTGTATCATTGAATACGTTTCGCATGTTATTTGTGGTCGAGATAGCCTGTGGTCACGTCGTCCGGTGTGTCATGGGTTCGAGTACTGGTGCCACTAAAAAGCCACCGGGTAGAGGGGGATGATGATTATTAAATCATTTAGCCTGAAAGCCCTTAAGTTGTCGTGGTGAGGTAGTTTAGAAAGGGAGTTGTTAGCTTAGGTATCGTCCTCGTCACTTTACCGAGACTCAAAATTACAAAGTTCATCATCAAAAGTCATCATGTTTCTTTATAACGCGACGTAAATATATAACTCACTCATATGTTATTTGTTAATGTAATGCGTTTGTCTTGAAACTTTTGATTCCGTATTCTTAAGACGAAATTAATTATAAGCTGTACCCGTATGTAAAATAATGATATTTGCTGTCGAGAATCATTTTTATGTTTCGTAAGCAATGACATACATTTAGAATAAATTTCAAGTTTTCATTTTGAAATAGAACTCAATGGAAAAAATGCATTGTAGTTTCTTCTAGAAGGTGTCTTGGTACCTCCACCTCATGTTGGCTGAGGTGGAAGTCACGTTCATTTACCTGTTACTCGGGGCAAAAGAACGGATTACTACTATTGGCTGCATATTACGGCATTTGGCGACGTTTTTTTTTATTCGACTAAATTGGTAGACAATGTAATATTAAGCCTAATTTTACAACATTTTTCAATTTTTAAATGACAATGGTAACCAATTGGTCATGATCATGAGCCAGCAGCCTCTGTTGATGTAGTTATGGGCTCAATTCCTTATACATCGTATTGTAGAACTAACGCGCGTAAAATCTGTCGAGTCTCAAAGTATTTATATCAGCGTGAAGCTGAAATTTAAAGACTGGCGTCCGCTCATGCATCTTTGAGAGGCCTCTTGGTAATAGTTCCTCATCTCCTCAATAAACAGTCTTTTAATCTATACGGTGAAGCAAAAGCCTTGCCCTGATTATGAATAATAGTTGAGCTCACAAAACTATTATAATAAGACATATGTATGTTCGGATATTTTACAAGCACTGAAATGATTTTTATAAGGCTATTAATTTCATTAAATTGCAAATCTTGGCCCCTTGGTAGCTCGGAGAGTGTCTAGATGGTATTCCAGTTCCCTCCAAGTGTTCTTTAACGTGTTTTTTGTTACGTTGCCTGCCTTTATTTTAACATTTCATGGAATCGCTTTATTTATTTTGCATCAAGGGTGTTGCGTCCGTAACACTTCTGAAATTAACGCACATTGGGCTTTCTCTTCAATCGATGCCATTTCAAGCGAAAATGATCTTTTCCTTAGAAGGGAACCCCTGAGTCCATCTTGAAGGAGCACCCCCTTTATCTATTGTACAAAAAATCACTGAAGATGGCCTATCTAGTGATACAAAAGTTATATATTGTTGTATATTATTGTTGTATTTTTATAATTCGGGTCAGACTTTTGGCTCTACCTATATTTTTCATTCTTTCACACATTAACTGTTCCGAATACATGACTGATTACAGAAATTTATTACATTCCCAATGGGATAATGAGATTCTCATGCAATAAATATTGCATGGATTTGTGCGGTATATTCAATGCTGACAAATAAGAGTTTCGTTTTTCTTTTGGATATTGAAATTGTGATAACCTCATAATTGGGATCCATTACTACAGCATAAAAATAAGCCTCTCAAATATCATGTATTGATTATATATCTGGTTTATATTGATGAAATGTCACGTTTCCTTGTGGATATTGAATAAAGAATGTTCATACGTTTTATTAACAAATGTTTTTCTCTCACCTTCTAAATGACCTCATTTAAGAAGTCTGATAGAAACGAAAACTACAGGAAACAGAAAAAAAAAATGAGACCATAAAGAGTGCAAGTGTTCCTTTTTTATTAATATAATGCTGCTTTCTTTCCAGTGTTCGTTTATATGATTCCGATTTATCTTTGTTTCATTTGCTTCCTTATCTTATTTTCCTATATTATACTTGTATCATAAATATGCACCAGTAAAATATTATTTTAGGGACCAGGGCATCATACACATTCAAAAAATCGATTTTTCAGTTTCAGTTTTTAAAAAATAATGCATATTTTTCTGAATCTAAAAATGTATAATACTTTGATGTTCGTTGATAAAATAACCATAAAATATGAAAAAATAATAAAATGTAAATAATGTAGTTTTGAGAAAAATGCAAACGTTTATAAATGTATCATATTTTCACTTTTCCTCCAAAGCATATTTTTTGCTTTTAGGTACACTTCAAAAACTGTTGCACTATATGTTCCAAATTTTTAATATTATACAGTATCTGTGCAATAGTGAAACATTTTTTAGTCGAAAGTAAATAGTTTTTATTTATAAAAAAAGGGGGGGGAGAGAATAAAAAATTTCAAAATTACAAAGTTTTATAATTTTTTTAAAGAAACAATCTGAATTTTACAAAAAAAATGATTTAATATGTTTTATATATTTTTTTACATATGCATAAAAAATATTTTGCGAATTTAAGAGATACTTTTTTAAAAAAAAATTGCATCTAAACAAAAGCATGCATTATGTATTTTCAAAAATCATGTCCAACTTTAATTAAACAGAAAAATTTATTCTTAATTAAAAATTATTTTTGTGTTTTTAGAGAATGATTAAAATATATTTGTTAATATGACAAGAAAATTTAAGCTCTATTGGAAATTTGTACAGATATTTGTCCCATAAACAAAGAGTCGTATTTTGGCATTTTACTCTTTCGAGCGCGCGAACATATCCTGTACCCATATATAATATCTATATTTATAATTTTCTATGACATTTGCCCAAAAATATTTCGAAGTATTAAAAATTAATCTATACATGCCCACTTACACTAATATTCTTTTTCAAAAAAATTCTAAACTTTTATGTTTTTGTAAATATATTTTGTATTAAGCACATTATCAGAAATTCGATTTTAACAGGCAAATATTTCTGAATATATATTTGCAACTATATATATTTTTTGGATACGTCCAGAAATGTATTTGTAAGAAAAAGTGATATTTTTTTCTATTTTTTTAACTTACTTTTCTTTTATAAATAGATAAGTATTACTTCTTTGAATTCTGTAAATTTTCACTAGAATTTAAATATATTCCATAAATGTATGTACTTTAAAAATTAATTTTGAATTACATTAGAGAAATGAAAAAAGGAATATTTATATCAAAACGTGAATTGATTCAATAACACAATAAAATATGTAACCAGATATAGACAGCAATATTAGAATTTAATGCTGGAGTTTTCTGTAAGAAAAAGATCTAGCAGTTTTAAATATATTTTTCAAATATAAGGTAAGGACAGCCTTAAGATACGTGGAATGATTTTAAAGGTTTTGTATGTGTTTTAAGTGAAGTTTATGTTTAATCTATATTCATAATAGTTAGCTTTTGTGAATGTGTAATGACAAGTATTTGGAAAAATGGACGGTAATGTAAATCTATCTTGAATTTTTTTCTCTGCTGTTGCAAGTTCTATACACATCTCCAAACATATATTAAATGAATTATAATAATAAAAAACACCTTTTTAATTGTCTTGTAGTTTTCAAAAGCCAGGAAATTTTTTTAAGTTTTTGATTCCAATAACTAGAATTCTAGTGAAATCTAGTTGTTCGATATTTCTCAAAAATATCTTCTTTTTTTTCATGCACAAAATGAAATGGAAAATTTAACATTTTTTTAAATATTAAATATGTTTTTCCTCCAATTCTTTTTTCTTCTGCTAAAATAGAAAGAAATATTGCGAAAAATTTATACCAATACTGTTGCAGGACACACACGTGAAGATGAATGTGAATCTTTATGTACTTGACATCCCGTTTAAAACTAGAGAATTATGAGACTGTCAAAAAATAAGTAAAATCGCGTTCTATTTTTCAGCTTCGCAACACGCATTGTATATTTTGTTGCTGAAATGTAACTACTGAACTATTGTTTAAAAATGTCACGTATGCTTTAAAAGTTTATGTAGCGTTAAAATGGCACTCTCAAAAACTATTCCTAATAAGAAGAAAAGACTCTTTTTAAAGCTAAATTTTAGAAATTTTTGTCTAAAAGTGCAGTTAAAGTATATGATCGTTAAAGTAATATATATATATGTCAGGTTTGAAAAGATTAACTTTAAAATTAAGGGAATAATAAATAAAAATAGAGCGAACTCTTTATCATCGCGTAAGGATTTGTGGGTAAATAAGCCTATTTAAAGGTGGAGCGAGCGCTGACGAAGGCGAACGCGTACTGGAGAGAAGTAGCTGGTGGACTCCTGGCCGGATTACCGTCTATTGTTCTATAGTGTTGCGCGCCTAATGGACGCCATATTGGATATTAGATTACTATAGCAGAAATAAAGAAGAGTTTATTATAGAATGCCTCATCATTTAACCCGCAGGCCTGGGGCCTGTCATATATATATATATTTGACCGAAGAACTTCTTTAAGAGCTATATTTTAGGAGGATGAAATATTCATTATACCTTACAATTAAAAGATCCCTAGAGTGTCTCTTTGGTTTGGATGCTCTCGGCAAAATTAAATCCTAGAACAGGTTTCGCATCGTCAAGAGCTCAGGTGCCTCCCTCTGTGGAGGAAACTGGGCGTCAAAATTGCTTGCTGTATTTGGTATCGCCTGTATGGTGCAGCGCTAAGAAGTGATACCAGCTCCTTGGATGAGTACTAGGTCTGCAAAGGTTTAAATACCAATAAGCAGCGCCATTAAAAAACAATTAAAATAATATTTTTTCCTGATTAGATTCATCTCATTAAAATATATGAAACAGTTAGATACCTCGAAAAACGCGAAATTGGAGTTACATGATTTTCAAATCTCTCCGATACGTCTCTTGTTTGAGAGCTGCACAACTCGATTACTCACTCCCCGTATAATTTAAAATCCACTCTTGGGCGTAATAGTTTATAGTTTCAACAAAACAAAGGATAAAAAAAATGTTAGCATTCTACGAAAAAATATTGGGGTTGAAAAAAATCTTTTAACCGACAGACTTTGTTAGATTTTATGAAACGTTCTACATCAAAATAACTTCAACTTGCTATTTTGTGCTTGTTTTATCTGAGTTTTTTCTAAACATTTTTTTTCCTTCAAATTATTATTTTCTTTCGTATCCGGCCCCAGCTAAGAATAATTTATATTTACACTGCTCGCCACACAAAATGCAACTTCCTGAAAGAACCATGCAAACCGTGTGAAATTTACATCGTGTGTTAGCGGCGATGAAATATGCAAAAAATTAGCATTAAAGCGCAGATGCACATCACGGGTGACCGCAGCGCCACCCGCAAGTGCTATATAAAGGGAGAACAGATTGACAATTTAAAATACGGAAATTCTTTATTTTTTGCGTATTCTGTTTATTTATGCCTCGTGGGGAGCATCGAGATTCTTTTGACTAGGTTTCTGAATTCTCCCGAGAAAATATAGTATCCTATGGGGATTGCGGATTCTTCTTCAGAGAAATCGGGCAACGTGTTTAATGAAACCAAGCAACTGTGATGCGGATCTGTCATCGCCGGATGCAAGAGGAAACAACGGACCAACGGAGCCAATCGCACCCACCTCATTGCACCACTGCCAGCGAAAACAGGCGGGTTGTTCGCATGGCAGTGATGGATCACACAGCCACAATCACGAACTATATAACAACAGATTCAATCTTTCACGCATCATTCTGTGTAAAATTGTAACATTCGACGCCGTTTGCAGCAGAGTGGAATGTCCACAAGGCGTTCATTGCTTCGTTTACCCTTGACTGAAAACCACAGGCATTTGCACCACCAATAGTGCGATGAATGACAGACATGGACAATGGAATGGAACAACATTGTGTTTACTGACGAATCCCGCTTCTGCCAGCAACATCATGATGGTCGTTTTTGGGTTTGTAGACACCCTGGTGTGAGGCTGCTGAAGTGTTGCCTTATGCATCGCGACACTGACCTGCACCTGGTATCATGGTTTGGGGATGGTATTGGATTTTCTTTCCACGCCCCTCTTGTAGACACTCCCGGTATATTGAACAGCCAGGGCTACATCTAAGGTGTTGGAGTCTATCTTCCCATATATTTAGTGCTTACCATCAACCATATTCCAACAGGATAATGCGTGACCACACGTGGTACGCCTTCTTTACCCATCAGATTCATTTGCTTCCTTAGCCTGCTTTTTCTCCTGATCTATCGCAAATCCAAAACGTGCGCTTCATGCTTGCACAACGACCAGCCCGGGATTCACCACCCACTGCTACATCAGATAAATTTTGGCAATATGTCGAAGTCACATGGACTGATGTACCCCAAGGGTATATCCAAAGTCTCCTTGATTCTATGTCGAAGTATGTGGCAGTGGTTATAGCCAACATTTGTGGCTACACCCCTGATTTTGTCATCATTCCACACGTCATAAGAGACTGTAGTTTTAATCGTTTGATGTTTGTACAACATGTTATCTGCCAAATAAATTTCGCTGTGATATCTTTGGTTCTTCTTGTTGTTGCATTTTGAGTGGACATCAGTGTATTTTAATGGGATCATATACCCTGACTTACTTGAAGTCGACTTATGCGCACTTATCACTCAGTCCACCTATAGCATAAGTTTGGGGTATTACTGAACTCAAAATGCGCCCCTAAATGAGTATATTGGTACGACATCACACAATTACCAGGTAGGCTCTTTCGGAATAAACTAGTAACAATATATTTTCTCTTATCAGGCAACAACACTCACAAATACAACAGCACATGTTCAAAAAAATATTGAACACAGGAACTCAAATCCGTAATCACAATTTCGTATAAAACAAAAGAAATGCAGAGTCGCTGTCACTTATTTGACTCTAATGATGATTCCTGTGGTCGTAGCAGCCTAGTGGTCAAGATCACGAACTCGTGACCGGTAGTCATGAGTTCTAGCCTAGAACCACTAATGATCCACCGTGTAGGGGAGCGAGGCACGTTAAATCTGTCGAGAACTCACATGTTCTTTCGAGGTGTAGAGTGGTAGTTAGGAGAGGGTGTGCCAGCTTAGTTGTCTTCCTCGTCACTTGACCATGGTTCAAAATTTCGAGGTCCGTCGCCAAAAGCTCTGGTGTACCTGAACAGTGCGACGTTTATATTCACTCATTCACTCACCCACCCAATGTTGCTTCCCTGCATCGTCCTTATATGAGCTGGGAAGAACATTCTAAAGCTTTCTTTTCAAATATTCTTTTGAGGGCCATCTAGATATTATTTTATGTTCCTGTTTTTACAGTCGAAATAACTCCTATTCGTTTACTGTGATTATTAATCTCTTTTGTTCCAGAAATGGTCTTTAGAATCTTAATATCGTTTCGACCGAGAAGCAAACAGTGTCCAAAATATCCATAACAATTTAATAGAGCCTCAAAATAATATTTGTATAAATGCAACAGAAAGGGCTTCTAATTGAACTGCAAACATTCTAGAAATCGGTGTTTTTTGTTGTTGTTTTTTTTTTGCGTTAATAATATATAAAACCAAGTATTCGGTGATTGTAAGACTTAATTTTTAAAATAGTTTTTATTTAAACAATACTTTAACTATTTAACTGTTAGCACTAGACACAAAAAACAACTTTTAAAAAAACTGAACTCTTATCAAAAATTTTCTTTGAATAGTTTTCAATGAGCGCATACTGAAACGCGATATTTTTTTTGCAAGTCTATGTGATTAACAGAAGTATTATTTTGTGATAAAACATTAAACTTAATAGTTAACTGAATAGATTGAATTTTTCGAATGCCTTTTTTCATATGTGTTACCTTTTAACAATTTATTTTCATCAAATGCTTTTTTTTTCTCTTATAATAATATTAAGAACACCAACGCGGATTTAAATTGTGACAGGAATCCAATAAGCATATAGTCTAACCTTGAATTTTGCTGTCTCCGTTCGTTATACAAATGTTTCAACTGAAAGCTCTTAAAATCACAAAAATAGTCCAATTCGTAATCTCGAATTGAATATTTATTGATTTCTAGTAAAATTAAACAAAACGCATATTTCTATAAAAATCTTAATTACATTTATTATGTATTTTAAAAAATATTTTAGAAAGGATGGACATATAAAAACAATAAAATAAACGGTACGTACATATTATCGCAACAATCGCCAACTCTATTAATAGCTCGTCAATTTGGCAACCCAATTTTTTATGTGTCGTACGCGCTGAATTGACGACCATGCTCGTTTCATATAATATCGTGAACAGGTTGCGATGTAATACATAAGTACCAAATAAACTCATGAAGTAATTTTTATTTTTTATGTTGTTTATTGAGGTAATAATAATGTAAGTTTTATCTCAATATTTTTGGAATTTTTTTTATCTAAAACTTTAATTTGTTAACATTAAATGATGTAATTAGATATATACAGTGGACCCCCAAAGTGTTCGTACACTTTCAATTTCCTATAAAATTTAATGTTTTCGACTAACAAAAATTAATAAATTATAGTAATTTTTTTGTGATATCTGCAACTTGTTTTTAATAGAATGAGATAATTATTTTTTTAAAAATTATATAACTATTATTTTTTTAAATTAATAATCAAAAAGCTATTGAAAAATTACCCCACAAAAGTCTTCGTACACCAAACAAAAATCTCAACTTAATTTTAAATATTGTATTCCTTTCTTACTTTAGTACTTAGAAGGATATCTTTTAGTGTCCACAATAACTTTTAAATGTTTTGGCTATAGGTTTAATCAGTTTTTTGTAATTTCTGCATCGGTTTTCCTCCATGCTTCTGTTATTATTGTTTTTACTTCCCATTATGTTTTCAAATGTAATGTTTTCTTTTTTTAAAAATCAAATTCTCACCAAATATGTTCTACTGTGCTAAATAAACTGATTGAGGAGGTTTTTTCAGAATTTTGAGGCAGTTCTTGAGACACCAGTAGTATACATTGAGAGCAGGTCGCTTGGCGTCATTATCCTGTTAAAAAATGAAGTAAACTCCTATGTCCAAATTTTCGGAGGATAATTTAAAATTTCACTTAAAAATATTTAAATAGAGCTGATGATTCACAATACCATCCAAAAAATACCAAATTACCTAATTTTGAGGCCGATTTACACCTCCACGCAAGGATACTTCCATAACCATGTTTCATTAATCCAATTTGATTCTTGGGATTAAGTTTCAGAAAATTGAAAATTGACAGCAAATTGATTGGGTTGACGGAAAATCAAACATTTTTGGTTCTGATGGGCATATAATTGTTTGTAAATGAAAAAATGAGAAATTTAATCCCATGAATTTATGTGGAACAAGATCTCCTCCACCTCCATGCTTCAGCATGGAGGTGGAGGAGTTCTTGCATGGGGATGTAAATCGACTTTAAAATTAGGTAATTTTTTTTTATTGTAATGTGAGTCATGAGCTCTATTTAAATATTTTAAAGTGAAATTTTAAATTATCCGCCGAAAATTTGGATATTGGAGACCGCTTCATTTTTTAACAAGATAATGACCCCAAGCGCACTTCTCTCAATGTATGCTACTGGTGTCTCAAGAACTGCCTCAAAATTCTGAAAAAACCTCCTCAATCAGTTTATTTAGCCCAGTAGAACATATCTGGTGAGAATTTGATTTAAAAAAAAAGAAAACATCACGTATAAACACCTAATGGGAAGTAAATCAATAATAACAGAAGCATGTGGAGGAAAACCGATTTAGAAATTACAAAAAATTGATTAAATCTATACCAAAACATTTAAAAGTTATTGTGGACTCTAAAAGATATCCTACTAAGTACTAAAGTAAGAAAGAAATACAATATTTACAGCTAAGTTGAGATTTTTGTAAGGTGTACGGAGACTTTTGTGGCGTAATTTTTCAATAGCTTTTTGATTATTACCTTTTAAAAATAATAGTTATATCATTTTTTAAAAAATAATTATGTCATTCTATTATGAACAAGTTGCAGATATCATAAAAAACTACAATTACAATATATTAATTTTTATTAGTCGAAAACATTAAATTTTATAGGAAATTGCAAGAGTACGAACACTTTTGGGGTACACTGTACATCTATTCACAATTATTTTAAATACTCGTCTTCTCTAATTAATTAGTATTTATCTTTTGGATTCATTATTTAATGGTAACCACATAATTTGTTTGAACATTTGTGATACGAGTATGGTGATTTTATACCATTGTATGCTCATTGTGCAAATTTGTTTTATGATATGCTGCCTAAAAAACCTTAACTGTGTTGAAATTCCAATAGTATTCAGTATTCAAAACAAATTCTGACTCAAATGAAACGTTAATCCTCCTAACAAATCGCTGCACGTCATTTCAGTCAAATTTGTTTTTCTTTTGTGCTAATTTAAAAAACCTCGTGTTAAAACGTGTATGTAATTAAGAAATATAATAATTTAGCGTTCAAAGACCTCTTACGTGTAGCGGAAATGAGGCTGCAGTATTACGTAATGACTATTAAATTTTGTTTCCTATATTTCTCAAGATTGGAATTATATATGTTTATGCGTAATTTTGCTCATCTGACTGAAATTTAAATTTTTATTGCAAAAAGGTTGTTTTACCAACCAATAAATTGTGTCTCCATTTTTCAAACGACGGTTTTCACCGAATATGCCATATGAGCAATACTTTTTTTTTAATTTGCAGGGAGTCGATTCATCACCAGAGGGAGCTGCAATCGTTTAGCGATTGCCTTGTGATTATCAATTAAACAATAACTGCTAATCGTATTACACTTGTGGTTGTGTGCTAACAGTCGACTCTACTTCATTAAAATTTTGTGTTCTTTAAAATTTTCTTAGATCTCTTAATATTTTTAATATATTTTCTAGTCTTTTGCTTTTCGTATAGTTATAAAAAACACATAATTTTAGTTTATATTATAAGATTTAAGCTTAGTTTAAACTTCTGTTCGTTGACCTCGTGTCATATGTTCGTGTATACTTTTAGGCTTAGTAATTAGTTTGCCAGAAACGTTGTGTTTCAAAAAATTATGGATCGTTCAATTGAACAAAATTTTTTATACTTAAAAATTAAGCGTTAAAGTGTAGAACGGTTGGCGATGTCAAATTTTTGGTGACCGAAATCGATCGCCAAGCAACATAATTTTGTGATAGGTGTTCCGAGAATTTACAAATAGTAATTTTGCTATAAAAATAAAGAAATATTAATGTGAATTTTTTTAAAAAAAAAAGAATATTTATAAAGCTATTATTAATGTATATTTAAAAATTGTATTTTTCTAAAGTTAAAGGAAAGAATTTCATTGTGTTTTTAGATAGTAGATGCAAATCGGAAAATACCGCCAAAATAAGTCGGATGAAACACGTGGGTATTTGTTGATCGCACTATCATGTGATTATGACGTCAGATGAATCGAGTACATTGGAATAAAGTGTAAGTCGTATGCCAAATTCACAACATTTTGTCTAATTTGATATCGGTACGCTACTCGTTTTTTGCCCTATTTTGGATCCGCGCCAAAAGATCTTTGTAGACTAGTTTTATGTTATCGTATTGTAATGTATTGCCCCAACTTAGCGAAGTTTTGTTCGTTGCTTACCGATATGAAATTCACTCACATTTGTGTATTACAGTACTTGATAATTTATCAGGAAAACGAGAAAGTACTGAAACAGAATGAATTTATTAAGAATTTACGACACTTGCATGGCTGCCAAGTTTTTCTTTAGAACTATTTTTTCGTCATTTTGGATTTCTTCTTGGCATATTTTTCGGTCAAACGATTTTTCAAGTAAATGGACTTGGCGAACATTATTTGTGAAGGTTGCCAATAGCTTTGCAATGGAAGTATAGTAGTAGCGGGGTTTGTTTGTAATCGGCAGGAAAATAAATTCAATGATTTGACTTCAAAATACTGTTTATATTATGTTTTATAAAAAAAATTGAGTTCAATTTTCGAAAATTTCTCGCAAAAAAATTTGATTCTTAAAAGCAATGCACATGTACCTAAGAATACATCTCCTTTTATGTCTAAAACGTTTTGTGCAAAACTTTACATGGAGCTTTCTCTTTTTAATTACATAACTTTTCTTGTTAAAATTGCATTTACTTTAGATTCATAATAGTTGCAAGTAGAATTATACCAGTTTATATAATTCCTCTGTTGTAAAGGAGTTTCCGAAATGGAAATAATATTAATATGTAACTTCTCGAATAAAATTTGATTTTGCTGGCCATTTTTTCACCAAAAGGCAGTAATTGCATTCAAACTTAATACAAATAGATCGTCCTTAGCCAGCACATAAATTAGCTTAAGTTCGAATATAAGTAGAATCATGCAGAGTTCTATTTTGTTTCTTATTTCGCCATTTTGCTAAACCATTGTCTTTCGGGCACTTATGTATTAGATTGAATTTTTGCAAGATACTACACTGCTCTTTTACGGAAAATAAATCTTAAACTTAAATCATTTTCTCGCATCAGAAATAAAAGAAGAAGAATACAAATTATAAATAATTTTATTTTCGAGGATGTGCTAACAGTTTTATTTTTATTCTATGCCCGTCTCCAACATTGCAGCCTTAACTCGACGAGCAGCCCAATACAACGCAGAACAATAAAACCAGCCACCACTGACATTGTCAGCGACATTCAAAGAAATACAGTATAAAACAGCAAGGCATATATTAAGGTGGTCTCTAGTTATGATTACGTCATAATCACAAAGTGGGCAGGAATTTGAATTTGATCCTGCAAAAAATCATGGTCAGTAGCAAGTCTAAAATAGGCCAGTTGACTGCTCCAGGCAAAGAACCAGAAATCCTTCTTGACGCCTTCAGAACGTAGCTCCATTTCTTCACTGTGTAACACCTACTGTGTAGACCTACTCTCGAACCAGGCTAGAGGTGTGGGAGGAAGTGAAGGACGATTCGCCCTAGTACTTTTCAACTATTTATTCAGCACACTAATTATTAACAAACACAATTCAAGTATTCAAATAAGATGAGATGTTCCAACAAAGAGCAGAGGAGACACGAATTCTGAAAAGACTTCTATAAAATTGATACACCTCTTATGGATCAATCCACTACTCTATTATTTGATTTACAATTTAGCTATGGTGATCAATCGTCACTTAAATACCTTCGGCTATTTAATTCTCGAAACGCGCTATCAATGTTTATAAATACCTGATTGGTAGATATCTTCCTTACCATCAGCTTCTCAACATTTCAATCTCCAGGCAACTCTGTCTATTCATCTATTTTCCTCTTTTTTTACTAACTAGCAAACCTATACTATATATAACTGACATAATCTGCATATCACGGTTTCTTCTTCCAAAAAGGTTGGCTGTGATTGATAGATCAAAGATTTCCCAATAGGGTTAGAAGGACGCGTTTTGATCCGTCACTAGTTGGCATATCTTTTTAGTGCGGCACCATATAAGTATAATACCAATCACCAGAAGGTAATTTTCACACCCAGTTTTCTTCCCAGAAGGAGGGACCTTAGCTGTGACGATGCGAAATGGATTTGGAATTGAATTTTGCCAAGAGCACCCAAGCGAAATAGGCACTCTAGGGATCTTTAACGTGTCGCAAAATCATGCGACATGGAGGCTATCGATGGACCCACCGACTTGAGCCGGGGTCGTACCCACAACCTAATACGTGAAAGGTCATCTACAAAACAACTACGTCACCCTGCTGGCGCTTTTAAAAATATTAAATCTTTGAATTCGCATTGGATTATTAACATTGCTAATCAAAGTCTTTCAAACACATAAATATTTCAATCACGGTTTAATATCGTAATCAGTTCTAAGGGAATTGTTAATAATCTTGCTTATTAATACTCCTCGCGAAGCTCGATGATTTCCTTCAAAGAAAATAAAAATAATGCATAAGGGTGCTTATTCATTCGCACCAAAGAGAGCAGCTCTGTTGAAAGTTCCATTCATGTATACTGCTGTTAATTATTTCAGAATTAGTTTCTCTCTGAAGGACTTTGGTGACTGTGACTTTAATTCCGACGCAGCTAAGCAATATCAACAGCACTGTGCAGTCTCTTATTCATAGGAGAACTTAGAGTTAAATAATTCTTTGTACTTTGATATATATGGGATTTGCTTGGGGTTTCCGCGTATATGTTTGTTGACGTTACGAAAACATGAGCTACGTTAATGAGTTAATTTCATTTTTCAAAAGCTAAAATCGTACTTGATTCTTAAGTTTTTTTCCCCCTTGCTACAATCTGTTTTCGAGGTTTAGGGAAATAAAAGAAACAAGAGAGAAAATTTCCCTTTTTTCTGATTTTTAATTTTAAAAACAAAAAAATTGTAATTAATTACTAATGTTAATTACTTTTATCAATGTACAGTGGTACCTCGACATACGAGTGCCCCAACATACGAGTTTTTCGAGATACGAGCCGGCGAGCGAGTGATTTTTTGCTTTGAGTTACGAGTGAAATTCGAGATACGAGTTCGGCTTATCAGGTCGGCCGGTAGTAGCACGCGACCGCGCCCATCACGTTCAGTGAATCAGTTAGCAGTGTGCTTCCGCTGTGATAAGTTGTGTAGTTGTGTTCGCGTTTTGCGTTGCGTTTACATTTACAGTTCATTTATTTTTATAACCATGGATCGGAAGAAAGTTTGTGAAAAGTCAAGTGCTAAGAAAAAGATGATGAGTATTGAATTAAAACGTGAAATTATAGAAAAACATGAGAACATGTGACTGTACAAGAATTACAGTCACAGCAGCATACGGAGGTTATGCAAGAAATTAGTTTTGATGAGTCAGAGGGGGAGGTTATTTCTACAAGTGAGATAAAGGAGATCTTAGGAATTTTGGAGAGAGTTTCACAGTTCGTGGAAAAGAAACACCCAGAAAAAGTTGCAACAGGTCGTGCATCTGATCTTTTTAATGACACTTGCCTAACTCATTTCCGGAACATTCTGAGAGGGAGGAAGAAACAAACCTCCTTGGACAGGTTTTTTTCTAAACGGCCTACAGGTGAAAGCGAGAAAAATGTAACAAAAAAGGCAAAGACCAGTGAGGATATCTAATTTATTTCTTTACATTCTCTTTTTTGTTTTTGTACAATAAATATTTGTCATTTATAAATACGTTTTTATTATTCAAAACCACGTAACAAAAATAACTGGGGTGACATTTTGGGGGTTGGATTGGATTAATGGTAGTTCAATTGTTTTGTATGGGGAAATTTGCTTCGAGATACGAGTAATTCAAGATACGAGCAAGGTTGCGGAACAAATTAAACTCGTATGTCGAGGTACCACTGTATTTCAAAGCTACTATTATATTTATTGTTTTTATCATTCTATCAAATGTGTTTCAGACTCTAATTTCTATTGCAATTGATGTATCGTTGTTGTCAAACTAATATCTACTATTTGCAAATAATTTTTGGAAATTTCAACATTTTGATTATTATAATAAGTTTATTAACCAAATTTTATATAAAAAGACTGCCATGTGACTCTAAACAATAAGCGGTGAACTGTGGTCACTGAAAAATTACTACTTGCATCAACCGGAATGTTGTCAAATAAAAATGTCTCAAATCTCGAAGTTATACTTTTTGCACATAGCAGATATTGTTTTTTTAGAACGACAGTATGCAAAATTTATCGTAATTGAATAAAGGGCATTTTAACAATCGTATTTACTAGAATCTAGGCCATCATCTATTCTGTGCAGTACCCCAAATTCTCCTTCTTGTGAAAAAATGTTGTCATCAATTCCAAGACGTACTCTTAATTCTCTACACGTTTTTTGAGGAAAAAATAAAATAACAAGACATCAATCATTGGCATGGCCAAGTAATTTTAGCGCGTTTTTCACTTGTTGTATTTTACAATAATGCAACGAATGAACTTTTTACTAACAGAAAGTAGTACTGTACGACTCTTCTAAATGTACTACTATTGAGCTGAAAAGAAATAATGACACAAATCTGTATCAGCACTATAAAAAAGCAAAAACTAGCGAAATTCAGGAAAATTCGGTAAAACTATGGGAAAATTTAAATATGATTCAGCTCATCTAGGGTACAAATGCGACAAAATGCCGAAAACCCGAGGTCAATCGGTTAATTATTGGCTGAGAAAAAGGTACGACAAAATATGGAACGAAGACGAAATTTGCGTCCTAATAGCGCTTTTGTTCCACTACGTGAAAAACGCGCTAAAAATTGTGTAAAGGGATTCTCAATATCCTATACTAAAGAAATTTTAAAAACACTTTTAATGAGAAATAATAAAGTTAGTTTATTTTACCATTATTAAAAGCTTTCAAATACACATATAAACCTATAATTGCTGTAACCGTCAGTATGATGTTTCGAAAATCATTTGCCACTCTCATTATCACAGCTAACTTCGGGATTGAATCCAGCGTCGCCATTTTCTCACGCGATGTTGTCTTCCATGTAACATTGTAATCCCCTTTTACTTTCTGACCCGGCTAAAGGTGTGGGAGGAAGTGAAGAACGACTCGACATACCTTTTTAATTATTTATTCAGCACACTGATTAACACAAACAAAATTCAAATAACCATTTAGGTTGAGATGTTTCCCAGAAAATAACAGGGGTTTTGCAACGAGAGTCGCGAGTTCGGAGAATACTTCTAATCAATTGATCCACCTTTTATGAATCAATCTTCTACTTTAATAAATTATTTACACTGTAGCTATGTGACCAATTGTCACTTAAATATTTTAATAGTTGAAAGCCCAAAACACGCTATCAATATGAATAATACCTGATCTGTAGATATTCTTTCATACTTCTACTTCTTAATATTTCAATCTCCTGGCAGATTCAATTAAACATCAATTCTCCTCTATCTCCCTATCAATCTATATATCCTAGCAAGCAAACCTGAACTATATATAATAGACCCCTAATCTGCATATCATGGTTTCTTCTTCTGAAAGGGTTGTTGATATTCATAGCCCAAAAGATTTCCCAAGGGTGTTAATGAAAGGACGCTTATAGATCCATCACAGCATTTCTTTCGAAAGAACGCAATATAGAGAGGAACGTAAAAGAATTATTAAAGACTATCGAACACTTAAAAGGTAAAATTATATTTTATTTGCCCCATCGACGTATATTTGTTTCATCCGTGCCAAACTTTCAGTGGCCACTGAAATTTTATGTTTTTTATTCCTGCATATAAAATTGCCTCCCTTTTTATACTTGCGTCATAGTGAACTCTCTCGTTTTGATGCTATAACCGTTATCTTTGACGTTTAAGTGATTAAAAGAAAGAGCATATACAAAAAAAAATTCCTAAATACGATCAGACAATGATATTTAGGAAAGACTGAATACTGGAGATAATCTGCGGGATGGGATAAGCAATCGAAGCAGGTGACCAAAATGGAATGTTACATTTTTCCTTTTGAAAATGATGGAAACTCAGTTTCCCTCATCCAACAAATATTTTGCCTTCGATTCTAAGCTGCACTCGATTTTCTGTAGTATTAACACTGGAAAAATTGTGCGGCTTAGATTCTAGAAAATACGGCATATGTGAAATCTCTACAAAGCCGTTAGCTTATTTAATTAATAATTTTAATGGATTTTGTCCAATTTTTCTTTAATTACATATTTTGAAATAATTATTAAAATTTCAGTTTGATTTAGCTTATATGTGATGTAACTTAAAGAGAGTCACCTAGAGACTTGCTAAAACATGTTGCTTGGGGATTTCCTACGAATTGAGGGGACATATCTCCCCATTATAAGAACTGAAAATAAATCTGGCACCAGTTGAAATTCCATAAAAATAAAATGTAAATCATTGTATGACAGAATTAAGGGGAAAAACATCTTCATAATTTGAGTTTGAGAAATGCCTGAAGGGAATCCGTCCACCTTACTTTGAATTCTTCTGGCGAATAATTTGATTAATTGATTATAATGCCACTGCAAGCTTGCGCGTATTAGACCTAAAAACAACCCACTTTTTTTTGTCTTGTAAGCAATTCATTCAAAAATAATGCCTACCACCTCAAGAAGCCCACTGTAGCCTAGTTGTCATAAACACAATCTCGTGGCGATGTGTCATAACTTCGAATTCCAAGGTCACGTACACCTGCCGTGTACATGAGCTGATGCCCATTACATCTGTCATGTATCAATGACCTCACGTTGGCTAGTTTGGGGAGTTAGAAGCGGAAGAGGTGCAAGATCAGTTGTCCTCCTAATCACTTGACTGTTGCTCAAAATTGTTGCTTGCGCAAAATTATGCGAAATTCGTGAACTCTCATTCACTATTTTAAACCAGAAATACAGGCATAAAAAAACCCATTTCATGTCATGTAAATAATAATTAAGGTATCCGACTATACCCTAAAATTGTGAATTTTGCCAAAAATTGACAAGTCTTTTTCATGATTTTATTTTATAGTCCATCTTATTAGCTTTATAAAAATACCAAGTTTATCATTTTCCGTTCACTAGAACAAAAACTACAAGTGCTTTAGTAAAGGCAGATGCCTTTACTTTAAGCATGATATACTTTAAAACGCGTTTTACTCGAAATGTGATTTTTTGAAAATAATCAAACGAGGTCAGCAATTGCTAAAACAGTTTTAAAAATAATGAACTGAAATTTTTTGTGTAAGTTCTGTAAAAAGTAGAAGTGTTTTAACCTTCAGATTTATAAATCACTGTTTTATTACAAAATTTACAGTCCCTTATGTGAATATAATCACTGTTCTTTTAAGCAATTTCAAATAGTAACTGAGATAAAGTGCTCTAGTTTTTGTAAAAATTAAAATATCTCTTATCCTGAAGGTCATTTCGACAATGAATAATATAGCAACACATCAGAATTGAAAAATCAAAATGTGTTCATAAACCTTTGGTAGAGAATGGACCGCGTTTAGGTTATTTTTTGTCAATTTTTACCCATTTTTTTCCCCATTTTAGTTATAATAATTTATTTTTCTCTTAATTTTAGCATATTTTTTTTAAATGCACTAAAAAAATCTAAAAATAACAAAAAAAATCCACATATCTCCATTTTTTAAAAAAAAGTTGTGGCAACCAGTTGGATACCTTAAGTCGTACTATTCATTTATTGGAGATAGGATCGAGGCTCTCATCTTGGATGACTTTTATCAAGCAAGGAACTTCCCACATTAACACTTCACTGTCTCAAGCTACAGCCCTCTAAATAGAGGTAACTGGGCTTAAAGTATCCAAGAGTTATGGCTCATTATTTCAGAACTACCCATCAGAATGTAATAAGCTGTTCATTCGTAGATTTGAAAACCTTCCGAGGTTTTTTAGGGTCTAGTCCGATCGGCTGCACGTGCGCGCATTATTCGGCAATCACAGACGACAAACTTGTTACACTGAATGGGATGTCGATCTTCTAAAATCAAAATATATCCACCAATGAGAAACAAGCGTAAAAGAGACGGGAACTTCGGTATCTCAAACTGGCAATTGTCCTTAAGTTTTCATGATAGAAGACACTGTTGATCTCGTGTGCGTGATTCATTTTGTAGGAGTCCTAATAAGTATATTAGGCAAGCCAGAAACGACATTCCATTCTGTTCGAACACGGCGTTGTACACGTTTGACTGATTTTAATTCCGTTAACCGAAGTACGCAATGCACTTTTTGCTGCGGCGTCCACATCTTTACTAATGAAGTCAGTGTAACAAGTTTATCGTCTGCAATTGCCGAATAATGTGCTCCCGTACGACCGATCGGACTAGACGTAAAAAATCTAGGAAGGGTTTGGAATCTACAGATGAATAGTTTATTACATTCTGATGGATAGTTCCGTAATAATAAGCCATAACTTTTGGATATTTTAAGCCCGGTCGCCCTGTATAATAAACATTTAATCTTGCTAAAAATCATACAAATGAAAACTAAAATAAAATTTTTTTAAAAATTCTCCTCTTTTCAATTTCTACTGTTAGCTCACTCTCTATAATTATTTATATGTTAATCTTGTTCATATTTTCAATCGTTTATGAAATACTTTCTATTCATCCAATCACAAGTTCAAATAAATTTTTTTTAAACTTATCGTGGATGACACTCGATGTTAATACAGTTTTGTCAAATATTAATTCATTAATTACTGGTTTTCGACGTCAAATTAGATTTGCCTTCATTGTTGTAACAATGTAACTGTTAAAACAATGACAAAAGTTCGCATCGAAAACCGGTTTTTCAACCAAATCGGGAGTGCATTGTTACAACAATGCAGACAAATCAAGCTTTTTTCAATTCCTACGATTAGTTCACTCTCTCCCTATATATATATATCTTGTTCAAATTTTTAAAGTAGGAATTGACTTAAAATTTTTTTTATATTACTTGTTTTATTTTTATACTTATAAAATATACATTTTAAAAATAATTGACGACAAATTACTAAAACATAGTTAACGGAAATTGTAAGGCTTTTGCTGCTTGAATTAATTATACAGGCTATATTTTACTGAACCATGTATACTACATACGTTGTTGATTCTGATGTATGAATAAGCTTATGAGAAAGAATCATAAACTTCGGTGACAAAATAAATCGATTTAATCAAATATTAAGTATTTCAATCCTTACGTAAATGTTTTATGTAATTTTCGAAACCTAATGAAGGAACCTACGTTCTCAATTTGTCGAATATTAACTTCCAACTGGAACTAATTAATAATAAAGGTACGCGAAAATAACAAGATATTATTGAGTAGTGTCTCAAAGAGGGACGTACTCTCAGTGCATAGTTCTTAATTTCAGAAACTAATTATTTCTGGGGTCGGTGTTTGAGATATAAGACACGGGGGTAATCTTTAATGTGTTTTCTTAGGAGCTGCGAAACAATATCGCCCATGTCTCTTCCATACGGTTATTTCAGTTCTTTCTGCGAACTAATTTGCATATTTGATCACGTTTTCACTCGGGATTAAATTTTTTGCTCATCTTCTGAAGGTGTCCAATTGGACTCGGCACTAGGATTTTGAAAAAGTGTATTAATGAATTTTCTTTTATATTTACTGTCAACTGAGTTAGAATATACACTTAAAATTTTTAAAAAAATAGAATTCCAGTAAAAAGTTATTTACATGCATTTGGGGGGGGGGAGAGAAATGAAGAGAGTTGAATATTTCTTAAAAAAATTATTTTTTACTTAAAATTCTTCTATAATAATAATGTTTTGTGTTCTTATGTATATGACTTCTGTACTGAGACTAAACTAGAATTTTTGAAAAATTAATTAATTTCAGAGTTACTTTCAATTCAATAATCGTTTTTTTTATTAAAATATTTATTAAAATAGGAATAAATTCACTTCTGAAAAAAAATATTTCAAAAATCCTAGTTCAGGCTCTGTATATAATTCTAAGCTATATGCAGGCAAAATATATTATTACTATAGATCTATTTTTCGTAAGAGGTGAATGCATTTTGAAAATATTAATTATTCTATCTTCCTTTTTCTGCATCTTCCTTTTCTTCTTAATAAAAAGGAAGATTTAAAGATAGGCTGATTTTGAGCAAGGGATTGGTAATCATGTGAATATTTTCATAGATCATAAGGATGGTATTAACATTAATATGCCAAAGGACTATTGGCTTCAACAAAACAGCACATTAAAATACTAAGAAGGAAATGGATTGAAGCTATTTTCAATCATATATTGTTGAATACATATTACGCAAAAATCCCAAAACTAAAGAAAACAGGTTTTTTTTAAATCTATTCTTGGTTATATAGCATTGAAATTTTCTGTGGTATCAAAAACAAAAAAATCAGTACAAAGTGGGGTTTTTTTACGAAAAAATTGCAAAATAATTTTTAAATTGTGTGTAGAAATATGCAGACACGTAACATATAATTTTCTGATTTGCATAGCGTTATTATCTGTTAGTAAAAAAGACTAAAATTAGCCTATAGATTAGGGGTACTCGACCTTTTTCTCGCTGAGTGGCATACATATGACAGATACTTCACGCGGGCCGCAATATGAGGATTAAGGGGGAAAACATAACACCAAGACAATATTAGACACTTAAAATGTGAAAAAATTTTCAAAATATTAGCCACTTTTGGCTTTTAACACTGTATTAATCTCTATCAAAAACACATAAAAAAAATTTAGAATTCATGCACTTTTTACCGAGTTCTAGGGTAGTTTCGATTCCCTTTCACCCATGATCAAGCTCCTAGTCTACTTTCTACTGTCATTCAAACAAAGTTGCGATGCGGTTTGATAACTTGATTTATTTTCCTTTTGACAAAGTCAAAACATTATTCAAACATTAATTTATCAATACATATACATTAACATATTTCAAACATTAATTTATCAAGAGCCAAATGACAGCAAAGGGGAGTTTTCACTGAATTCCCGACTGAAATCAGTATATTATTCGTTTATAATTAAAACTCAGTTTTACCCATAAAATAGTCACTACTTCAGTTCGCTACTTCACTTTTATTTGTTATTACTAACCGTTACAGTTACAAATAGAAAAAATAATCTTGCAATTCGTATCAGCACGAAATCGACAGCAAAATTGGTGGATCGGATTGTTTGATTAATGAAATTTGACTACATTTTTTTAAATAAATTTTTCTTAAATAATTAAATATTTAATAGCAATGGGCTATGAGTGGGTCACTCAGAAAAGCCCCGGGGGGGGGCTACCTGCTGCGGCCCGCGAGCTGCAGGTTAATTATCGCTGGCCTTGATGGTTGCAGTATCATTAAAGTATATTCTGAACCAGGGGTGGGCAACTTTTTAGCTGCGGAGTGCCAAACCAATCTACCAATAAGATTCAGCGTGCCACACAGTAGGATATTTTTTGAAACAATTTTAATTCCCATGGTAATGCATTCAGAATTAGAGAATAGAAGTAGTTTACAGATTTATAATAATACAGATATATTTACAGTTTTATCATACATTAATTTTGCATCATTTAAAGATATTTCTTAACATTAATATAAACAGCATAAAATATAACTATTTCTTCAACGAAAATAAAGAAAAATTAAAGTTTACATATTATTATGTATTTTTAAACATTTATTTATGTATTATTATAACATTTATATGTAAACATGTGAGTTCATTATAGTTGAATAAAAAGATAAATAAAAATTTTAATGCGAATCTAGTGCTTGCGCCGCTCTACTTTCATATCGCAAAATTAGGGGTATAATTTGTGATTTTCAGTTTGACACGATTCTGGGCATTCAGTTGTCAAACAATTTCTTTGTATACTCGAAATATTTTTCATATGAGGAAAGAATTTTTGCATATATATGTAGAACCAAAAGCGAGAGAAAGCAGAATACATGCAATTTTCTCTCTTCAAACAAGTAAATCTCTCCAGCAATGCATTTAATAATTTACAAAATATCTGTAAATTTATCTTTAGGGTTATCTTTCAGATTTTTTCGTAATTCCTTAAATGTCGATAATTCTGAAGATGTTTATCGAGAAGGTCCATTACAAACAAATTTCAACTTCCAACCACCCGAAAATCGACAAATTTATAGAGTAGTGCAGAGTGCTACAAAGAATTGTATCGCGAGCCACAGGTTGCCAACCTTTGCTCTAGGTTTTGCTACTTTTATGGAAATCACTTTATATTCCATCTTAAACCACTTTATATTCATTTATGGCCGGGGTGGACATTGCGTCGTGTTGTAGTCTGGTCAGCCATAGATTTTACTTCGAAATATTGAGTCTACCCAAACGTATTGTTTCAGTTCAAAATAACAAGAATTTTTCTAGGGACTGAACATATACTTCGAATTATCGAGAGGCTTTAATTATTAAGAGTCGACATCATAAAGCTCTAACTCATAGGTTCTCAACGTGGGCGATAACGCCCCCTGGGGGGTTTAAGGCTTTCAGGGGGGCAGTAAAAGACCCAGGGAAAATTAGGAGGCGTTGAGATGGCACGGAGGGGCTTGGGCAGATTAACCAAATATAGTCTAAAAAAGACTAAAAAAATACGCTGATTAGGTACTAACAAAAGTAAACTTTAATACTGTTTACCTTATGTTGATTATATGTATTTAAATCATTTCTATATCACATTTACGAAAATTCACATATTACGATAGTTCGGGAAGTGGATGAAAAATTTAAAAATTACATTATATTCAGACCTACATTAAAGTGTAAATAATATAGTAAATTTTAATTTCAGTAGTGTACGTGTTGTATTTCTCTATGACAGTAAGAAAAATGTTTCGTCCACTGTATTTCATTACGTTTGTTATCCAAGAAACATAATTAAATATTTTAACCAGGAAATAACGTACGATTCTTTAAAAATTGAAACTGACAATTTATGCTTATTTTGAAACCAATAGTTTGTTATGAATTACTTCGTATCATCAAAACCCCTGCCGGTTTTTATAACAGGTAAGCTAAAACTTTATTCCACTCTTAAATGAAGAAATTCAGTAGCGCGTTTCAATTCCAACAATATCCTATCTATAACTAAAATATATAATATTACACATTTGAAATATATTTGTGGCAATAGCTATTTTAGATTAGCAAGTAAAAAAATTGGAGCTTAAAAAAATTACATTAAAATTATGTTCTATTAGGAAAAGAATATTTTTTTCTCTTGTTTTCACCATGTATTATGTATGTACTTATTTCTCTGGAGTGGGTGCGGGCGGTATCGAAATATTCACTAGAAAAGGGGGCGGTATCAAAATATTTACTAGAAAAGGGGGCGCCAGTTCAAAAAAGGTTGAGAACCTATGCTCTTAACTCTATGTTCCTTAACTCTACAAGCACTCAGTGGGAATAGAATTGTTTAAAATATTTTCTACTGTGTTGTACCCTAAATCATAATGGTAGATTGGATTCATACGTCTCAGCTACATGGTTGCCGACCCAGTTCTAAACCAAAGAAAATTCCTGTAATGTAGTGTACAATACCAGTACATCGAGAAAAAAAGTTTTTTAATCTGAAGAAAAAGGAGAGCACAAGAAATTATAGTGTGCATCGTGGAAAAGAACACTATCATACTAAAATTTACTCGAACTGAAACTAATTACTTCGTCTTCATTTCGGAAGACAGATCGGAGAAGATCCTCGTGTTTCTAATTTTGTTTTCTTGGAGGCTGCGAAATGATATCGACATTGCAGGGCTTTGCCGTGTCTTGCCTCGATCAATTAAAACTTTCCGGATAGTTAATTTGCATTTTTGATTGCGAGTGAATTCAAAATTCAATTATTTTTCCTTCGTTTGTGACTGCTGAAGCTCTTGTTTATTACAGTATTGGAACAAGTCTTCCTTTCGGAGACTTATTTTGCATTAAGTATAAACCAAGTTGTTTTATCAGGAACTGAGTCACTGGCACGACCTTCGCGCCAATATCTCTATGTTGCGAAGATTTAATATTATTCGTGCTGGTATTAAAGGCGGGAGGAACCAATTTGTTATCCGTACGTTACGCGGCAAGCTTCTTTTTGGCTCGATTTTCAAATCGCGCCAAGTAAGATTTGCGCGCCCGGTAGTTTTCAATCCAAGATAGCGGTCTTGCACTAAGAATTCGACCAGTAAATAATTATTCTTGCCTAAAGAATTAAAAAACATAGATTTTAAAAGAAGTAAAAAA
>BMAO01010793.1:0-19784 GCA_019973975.1 Trichonephila clavata
TTCGAAAAATACGTGTTGCAAGTAAACTTAAAAAGTAACTTGTTCTCAATTATTTTTTTCACTGTGCGATCCCAAATTTAATTTTAAGCGCTTAAATTGAGGTGAAAAGTAAAGATCGTATTTTCCTTCAATTGTAAGAATTATAACGAAGTGACCGACACCGTTCGGAACCTTGACTTTGACAAGCGTATAAATGAATGCTTTTTTTTAAATATTTTTAGAGTCACTTTTTAAAATTGTTTTAAAAGTATTACTTCGAGAACAAAATCATTTAAATGCAATTTTTTTTGGAGGGGGGGGGGGGCATAAATGAAAAAAGTAAACATATTTTTAAAACATTATCTTTTTATGAAAAATGCTTCTGCAATAACAGTATTTTGCGAAAATAGAAGAACGTCGTTTATCCGAATCAATTGGGACGGACACATTCGGATAATCGATTGTTCAGATAACCGAAAACCGGAATGCGATCCATGCAGTATATGAAAACCGGACATTATAATGAATACTGAAAATCATCACATGCGGGAAAGAGCTTGATGAAAAAGCAAAATAGGTGCAAAATGTCACAATTTTACCTTATTGTGAAAATTATGACTTATTTTTCACTGTACCATTGTACACCTTCGTTTTTTAGCTGCAAGGTCTTGGATTCTCTTGAGCAACAGTAGTTGAGAGTAGGACAGCGCTCTGATTGTTATTCGTACCATTCCATAGCTGTCTCTAACGCAAAAACGCTTCATAATTTGATGGACCCTTGCTACTTTCGTTGTTGTTGCTTCCCATCCCTTTTGGCCTCACGGGAAACAACTGTTGAGCACATTGAATGGTTCGAAAACGTATCCGAACTTTGGTCCGGATAATAAACGTTCAGATAAACGACGATCTACTGTATACAGCTACTAGACACACCCTGAACAAGGAATTATGAAAAATTCACATTATTTTCAGAGTTATTCTTAGAAAAAGCAATTGCTAACAGCAATAACTCACACTATTTGACAGCTTGGGCTCGGGGTTGCTATATATCAGTGGTCTTCAAACGGAACCCTGGGGTTCCACGAGTCACAATAAAAAAATCGAAGTAACTTATAAATATGTATGCAAAATGGATTTTCACGTTCTCTTTGAAGTTTATATGACAAGTCTATAAGAGACAAGTCACCCTATTCATAAAAACAAAAACTATTTTTTATTGGAAAATAAAGATAAGTTATTTCCAATATTAATTAAACTTTTTTTATAATTAATAAAAAATATTAAAAACTTTTATCTTTATATGTATACTTCCTAATATAGATTGGGAGTATTTTATTGTCTACTATCTCGGGTATCAAGAGATATTTTACACTCGTTAGGAAGCACAATGTCTTGTAAAACTAAACAGTTTTCTAATGAAAAATTTACCTTCTTTCTTTGTTAAAAAACAAAACAAAACAAAAAACATCTATAATGAAGATGAGGAAACAACATATCAACAAATTCTATTTTAAAATCTAAATTTAAGCAAGAACAGCTTCTAAATTTAATGCTGCGAATTCATGCAAAATACACGGTATTTCTCATAAAATTATAAACATTTCAATGCTATTCAGGACACTGTGTTTAAGTGAAATATGCAACGTTTTTACTATGTTTAAGTGGATTATTTCTCAACGTGAGTGATTACAAAAACAAATTAGAAGATAGGTTCATGAATTTCGTCCCCCAAATACATTTTTCACTTTTCCCATTTTAATAAAATATGAATTTCTACGCTTTTAATGGTGCAAAAATTATCATTCTACGTGCAGTAGAAGTATTTTAAATAGTTTTTTTGAAAATGTTTTACCACCTGTCAAAGTCTACTAAATCCATTACTAAAAGATCCATTTTTCTCAAAACTAATATTTTTACCACATAAGGACATTTGCTCCTAAACTACTGCATTTGACAGCTTATAACTTTGCATAATTAATAATAGCACTCTAATACACACTTTAATCGAGGATTTTTTCAAAAAAGATTCTGACTTAATTTATAGTATTAAATATCATAAAATTTCACTGTTTTTGAGAAGAAAAAAACAGATTTGTGCAGAAATATTTTTAAAAAAAAATAACTAGACATCTCCTATCCATAAAATCTCGATTAAAATATGTATTTTGATTCAAAGAATATTCAGTAAAAAAAATTGGAGATTTTATTCAATAGAATGTTTATAAATGTCCTTTAAAAAATATCTATTTTAGATTGCAAAGATTTTTTTCAATGTTCTTACGTGTAAATATGTGTCTTGTTTGTTAGGTCCTAATTTTATTAAAAATAGTTAATTTCGGATTGATTATTTTATTCGAAATATGACATTTAATCTGTCATATTTCGACCACTGAAACAAAAATGACAAATCGGTGAACTATCAATTGAAATAATAACCGATATTTTTTGTTAAAACTTCTCTACTCTTATGAAATGAAACACGAATAAATTTACTTCTAAATTATATACAGTGAACCACAAAAGTGTTCGTACACTTGCAATTTTATATAAAATTTTATGTTTCGTCTAATAAAAATTAATATACCAGAATTGTAATTTTTTTTATAATATCTGCAACTTGTTCTTATTTAATTTAGTACAGAGTAAGATAATTTTTAGCGTCTATAAACTTCTAAATGTCTTGGTATGGATTCATCACCTTTTTACAATTTCTGCATCTATGTTCCTCTACTCTTCTGTGATCATTGTTTTTATACTTCACATTTTGTTTCTATGTGTCATGTTTTCTTTTTTTAAAATCAAATTTTCACCAAATACGCTTTTACAAGGCTTAAATAAAATGATTTCAGAATTTGGGGACAGCTATAGAGACACCAGCAGCGTTCATTGAGAGCAGTGTGCTCGGCGTCATTATCTCGTTAAAAGATGAAGTTCGTCTCCAGTATCCACATTTTGGATGAATAATTTAAAATATTTAAATAGAGCTCATGAATCACATATCATCGAAAAATATCATATTACTTAATCCTGAAACCACTTTATACCCCCACGCAAGAGCACCTCTACCTAGATTCTTGGATTAATTTCAGAAAAATTCAACATTGAAAGTAAATTGGATGAGATGAGAGAAAATTTAACATTTTTGGTTCCGAAGTGCAGAAAATAGTTTATAGAAGAACAAAAAAATGAAGAATTTAATCTCAAAAATTAAGTTGGAACAAGAACACGTCCATCTCCATGCTTCAGCATGGAGGTGTAAATCAGCTTTAGGGTTAGGTAATTTGGTATTTTTTGATGACATTGTGAATCATGAGCTGTATTTCGAAGTAAAATCTGCGGCTGATCAGCAGGGCCGGACCGTGTCCTTGGGGCGCTGGCTAACAATATCTAGGGGCCCCTAAAAATATAATTTTTGCCACTTTCCTAAAAAAAATTAAAATATATGAAATTTCAGGGTTTCTTTTCAAGCAATTAAATACGTTTTAAGCATTAACACAATTTACAAAAGAAAAAAAAAGCTTTTCTATTCTTTTGTGCTGCAAATTCTTTTATTGGCTCATCACATTTTAAGTCTGTGGTGGAATCAGTAATTATAAGCCTAGAATAATTAATTAGCCTAGTATTTGTCATTGTTGTTCTATATTGTATTCTATATAGGACATTTTAGGAACGCATACTCCGTTCCACAACTAATAATAGGGAGCATTAGAAAAATCTTTAAAATACAAATTAGAAAGACGTCAAAAAGTTTCTTTTCAAAAATTAAATTGAACATATCACTACAAGTATAGTACTCTAACTCAGTTTGTTTTAGATAAGTTTTGAATTGAACACTTACATTTACTAAATGTTGGTCTACGTCATCTGAATAGTAATGAATAATAATAAGTACACTTTCCAGGGGGTTGACGTTATCCTTACTTTGATCTTGCAAATCCATCAAAAATTTTAATTTCTAACTACATTTCGCATATGCTTCACTTCTATTTAAGTCAAGGATTAGCTCATGTAACGCAACAATAATCGTGTCTGTTTTAAGTTTTTCTTTTCCATACACAGCTTTTTCTGTGGATTTATCTGCAAATTTTGAAATAATTATTTTCTTTTTCACATCGCTATATTCTGTTTCTACACTAGAACTTAATTTTTTGATTATGTCTCTTTATGCTCTATTAGTTCTTCATCTGATTCACTTGTCGTACACTGCTTATAAACGTTTTTTAATGACATATTGATTTTTTCCTCTCACAGATGCCAAACCAGGAGGCTGTAATTTTTGTTAACTGAATTAAATCTTTCTAAAATTTCTTCCCAAAATATAATTAAAAGGGTATTTTCGAGTTTTGTTAATTTATGATATAAATTTACTGCCTCTTTTCAAAAATCAGTTTCTAATTTTCATTGTCACTAAATGTCTTAAGGTGGACTTCTAAATGTACTGAAAAGGTCAGGGTACTTTAACTTAATGAAATCACATTATTTGGATATGAAACTTTTGTTGAGAACGTAAATTACTCATATAAATCCACCTTGAAATGTAGAAATGTCAGAAATGGTCTAGAAAATTTTTAAATTACGAAAAATACATATATCTTTGCTTCCAAAATGCTCGGACGCCATGTTTGGTAAGCTTTATTGTAATGACTGCAGATGGCGCCACGTGTATGCAATCTACTTACAAAACTTTTAAAATATTACTTTAGAAGAAAATTGAGCATAAGCTGCTTAAATACACATTAAGAATACTTTATTTTATGAAAAAGAATATTTTGCTACATGAATAATGATTTTAATCATTTCAGAAACACTAATTCTGCTTTTTTTATTTGAAAGGGGGAGGGGTAAGAGAATTAAAGTAACCCTAGACTACGTCATGAGATCACGTCATTGTTGGGGAGGGGACCCTCTTCTTTGGAATGAAAGAAGGAAGTTCTGACAATTTGTTTCCAAGATGAAACGGTCAAGTGACCTTGAGATAAGGTGGAGGAGGGTGGGAGAAACACATGACCAGGATAGCTGTTTATTTCAGGGAGAGGCGATTGGAATCTATTTTGGGACTGAAAAAAGGGGGTTATTGTGGGGTGTATACTTTCTTAGTGAGTGAAACATTTGTAGAATTGTCATTTCAACAAGACTGAAAGCTCTTAAAGCTAATTTCTGCAGGGAGTGGTCAATGGATGCTATGCACCGGGCCCTAAAATAATCAAGAATTAAAAAAATATACTCTTGCATATGAAAACTTTACAATACTCCTATTGATGTCAATATGGCGAGATGTAAAATTTATCGTAAACATTATTATTATGGATATCTAAAATTCGACAATCTTCAAAATAATTCTTGATGTTACGAAAGTTTAGTTTTTGTTATTCGATTTGGGAAGCTCCCAAGAATCCCTACCTCAACTGAACTTTTAGAAGGTATAATTTAGAGAAGTGACTTATATTAATAAAGTAGCGAAATTTTTATGAAGAAGCCTGGTTGTTATTTCAATAGTAACTCTAAAAATAATGTGAATGTTTCAAAAATCTTAATTCAGGCTCTGTAAAGAAAAATCCTAACTATATATACATAGAAAAAATATTACATAGAAGTATTTTCAATGAAAAGAGAATGTTTTGAAAATGTAATTTTTCTTCATGTTTTTGCTATAAAATTACATTTAAACAGTTTTAATGTAATGGAATATAATGGAAAATTTTAATCGAATTGTTAAGTAATTACTACTCTGTGCTAATGGATCACATAAGCAGAATAAAAAATTCGTAAAACAGAGAATTATGCTCAGATCTCAAAAATAAGTTATTTTTGTATTTGGAAAGGAAGTCCTTTCCGAAATTAAAGCAGCTACGTACAAATGGACCGCACTCTTAAAATTTCCCATTAGGAAAAAAATTCAATCAATATTAGATATGTAAATTTTGAAGATAAAAGATTAACTATAAATGAAAATTTTTACAGGGTTTATTAAAGTAATTTATGTGCCTGGAGCAGGATTAGCAAAAGAAAGAGAGAGATTAGTGTCGCTCTATAAAGCAACAAGAGGGCTATTGATCACAAACCTCGTAATGTTCAACCTCGGTCGAGTAACGAGAATGACACCTGAGCTGGCATACCTCTTTCCTAATTACCTCATAATTGGGAGGAATGACCTCATCTACACGGAGGGTCTTTAGTGGCAACAGTATTTGAGCCCATGACACTCCAGACATGAACTCGTGACCATAACCACTAAGCCATTGCGCCCACCAGGAATAGCAAAATTCTATTGAAAAGGTTAAGGGAGTCTGATAACCAATCAGTTTTTAATATATTTGAAGTTTTCTGAGAGTTGACAATCTCAATATTCGACAGTTTAGAGAGAGTGATTAGTTTAGCAATCATTTTAAAGCATTTTTCCATTCTTAAAAGTTTAATTAAAAACTAGGAGGAGGTACCGCCCCCTCCCTTATCTGCCTAATGGCGGACCAACTCCCATTGTACAAATTATGCAACTCTATCACCAGCTCAAGTTGTAAAACTGTAATTTCCTTGTATTATGTAGTTCATACGGTTTTTCTTCATAATTGGCTGTAAAATTTGTAACACATCGTCACGTTTAACTATTTTTGCACTTTCATGCAAAGCCTCCCTATCATAAATGTAAATTTGTCCAACTGTGAGTTTGCTCCATTCTGTAAAAAAGATGTAGTTTCTTTTGTTAACTTCACCTTAAAAAAAACCTTAAAATAAATTTTTTACAGCATCATGAAATTTTTTTTGTATATAAAGAGAGATATTTGGGAGAATAATCGGTTCGTTCAGTGAAATGGCTATTAACTCTTACTTTTACTACTAAAATCGTTTCTGTTCAGTTATGTTTCGAGGTTTTTAATATTTAAAGAGCAATATTTGTGTTTTTACACATAGTTAAAACCTTAGAAGCTTTTTTTGCTTTCATTAATTTTTTCCTATTGAGAAATTTCCGGGCTCAAAACATTCTTGTGTTACTAAAAGACAATATTTGGAAGAGGTGGAATACTACTGAAAATTATATGACTTAAAATCAGCCTTTTTTAAGCTGATACTACAATGAGACTTTATTGAGTTCAAGTATTCCGTATACACAAATATAACTGAATTTATCTATGATATTACAAAATTTATTATAACACTATAGTAAAATAATTTCAAGTCGTGTAATAAAAATCAAACTTTTTAAATTGCACCGACTTTAAACTGAGAAAAAATTAGATGTTATACGTACAAACCTTGGGTTTCTAATTTCAGTTTGTATCATTATTTTTATAAGTGTTTCAAAACTTTTTTGAAAGCATCATGATAAGATTAGGCTGAGTAATCTCTGTCATCGTATATATATAACAAATGCTATCAATTATATGTAAAACATATTTTTTAAATATAAAAAAAAATATATCCTCATATAACATATTTAATTAAAGTAGTGTTTTGATACAGTGTACATAATTTGGATAAAAACATTTTTTTAAATTAGATCTTTAGAGGCATTATTAATTTTTGTTTCATGCCTTTAGAAACTAACTGTGTTTTTCTCAGACTTTTCAATTTTGAGGATATATTTCTCCCAAGGATTTTTTCTGTTCAAGATAATAATGAAAAAATTTTGTAGAATTTATATATATATGTTTCTTTAAAAGTTAGTATGGATTTCGGTCTGAGAGCGCTAGTTATTTTTTCTAAAAATCTTAAATTAATAGTTTTAAAAATTTGATATATTTTCCATAGCTGTAAAAATAATTATTAAAATTCAACAAGGAATTTTTAGTAGGGAATATTAGTTTGAAATGTTCAAATCCATACTAACTTTTGTTCTCAATAATCTTAAGAAACAGAAATCACTGAAAATAACTAAAAAACTTTAAAAATTGAGTATTTTACAAGAAAAATTTGTAATTTTTAAAATTAAGACCGGTAAAAAAAATTTTTTTTTGAAGAATCAATTTAATAATATAATCTAAAAAGAAAACACAAATTACTTTCAATATTACTGTCTTTAAAACGGGCACTGTGTAGCCTTAACATCACTACTCAAACTAGTAACATATTTAAAGCAATCCGTTATTTTTTCAAGAGCGTACCATGCCCAACCATAGATATAAAGATCAAGGAGGAAAAAAAAACGGAATTTAAAATCTGTAACTCTCGACTCTTGATATAAAAAAAGAACAGGACTTCTAATTTGTATTTTCTGAAAATTTTAAAAATTGAAGTATAGAAGGATGTTTGTACTTTCGTACCCTATAACCAAGTGGATTTCCGCGTAACCAATTTTTGGTGGAACTCTACTCCATACGCATGCAAGACAAATTTTAAGTCTAAGTCTAATAGAGTAAAAACGAAGTTTTTATTATCAATTCCTACCGTAATTCCGTTAAGAAACGTTCTCCAATATAACTGTTCTTAGCGGATTTCAATTTAACAAATGGAAAATGCAAACCAAATTCCACTATTATAGACCTTGTATTTCGAAAAAAGGAAATTTTTTTGTGTCAATACACCCCAGTAACCCCATGCTCCCCAGGAGTTGATTTCCTAAAATACATTCTTAGTAGATCCCTGTTCAACAAAAGAAACATGCTTAACCAATTTCAAGTATGTGGGTCTAACAAGTCAAAAACGGGATTTTTCCCCCATAATTCCCGTGACCTCTCGCAACCCTCCTTGGGGTTTATTTTCGTTTTAATGGAACTCTGTTCCATGAAAGGAACATGCCACCAATTTTCAAGCAGGTAGGTATAATAGTTTAAAAAACGGAAATACTTATATCCATTACGCCCCTTAATCCCCCGAAATGAAACTTGTGGTTTAATTTTCGCGAAATCCATTTTGTAGCGGTTCTCTACTCTGCGAAAGGAATCTTTTACCAAATTTCAAGACTGTACGTCTAATAGTTTAAAAACCAATTTTCATATCTGTAGGTTGAATAGTTCCGAAGATATCGTGATTAGTCAGTCAGTCAGTGAGTCGCTTTTCTCCTTTATATATATATATATATATATAGATAACCCAAATTTGCTGGTCTTAATTCAGTAACAGCTTTAGAAATCATAATAGGTATCCTTTTTAGTCCATTGACTTTTTTGCTTTCTTCCATTTTTATTACACTATATATATATATTCATATATACACGTATATATATATATATATACGTGTGTACATATATATATATCTATATCGTCTCCCTCCACTACTTCTCTTTACAAAAATAAAACTTCGGAAATTATATTTTTCCTCAAGTTCCAACTGAAGATATACTAAATTTTTCTTCAAAAAATTTAAAATCCCTTCTCTCTTCTTAGCCCGATGGACTTTATTTTTGATATCCAAGACAACAATCATAAACATGCTCGTGAATTCACTGAAGAACTTCCTCTGTAAATCATGAGTCTTATTAAGATAATTTCATGAAAAAATTGATAGCAACATCAGATTTCAAAAGCACACTACTGTTCTCCACACCGCTCCTCTGGGGAATTTAAGCATCGCAATCGTGTCACTAGAAAAGAAGATCAAAGCAGTAAAAATTCAAAATAAAAGAGCCGATCACAAAAATGCACCGATTTTATCTCCGCTTATAATCGGCCACACTAAAAATAACATTATGAGAGTACAAACGCAGACTATATACAATAAATATTCTGAAAACGTTGCACGTAGGAAATAAAAAAAAGAATCTTAGCTTGAAAATTAATTCAATGAATATAATAATTTAATTGAAGGCTGTGAAATTTGTGTCACATTTTCATGAGTATTGAAAACACTGGCGGAGCTGCTCCCTGTATCATCTTTGAGGGCCCTCTCTAAGGCCACCCCGCGATTTCTTGCTTACACGTTTGGGTGCCCGCCCTCAAAGCTTGGGGTCCCGTATCATTGATATGCGGTAACTATGCCCCTGATTGGAAATAGCATTAATTTGTAAAACAAGGAATGGAATGCTGTTAAAAAAGGACTGACAAAAAAGTGCTCCAGTTAATAATTTTCTAAGAAAAATGATATTTTCTTTTTAAAGATTCAAATCGAAACTTTATTTCCATAATAAGCATCCTTCTATGACAATTTCAAATACAATTTGTATCTAAGAGATATGAGCAGAAAGAAACTTATTAAAATTTCGCATATTTCTATCAAACAAAGAGAATTAGATCGATAAATAAATAAAGGTAACAAAGATAAATAAAACAAATATCCCCTAAAACTCTAAAAAAAATACTTTTTCTAAATTTCAAATAAAGATCTACCAAATTCTTCGTCGAAAAATTAAAACCCCCACCCATATTTCGTTTCCCTTCTTATTCTTATGGGCATTGTTTATGATACCTAAGACAATGTAGACGTATTTGTCAAGAGGCAATTTGAACGTTTTTTCCTAAAAATCCGGAGCCTTATAACGATGATTTTATAGAAAAGTTGAAATTAATTACATGATTTCTAAACTACAATACCAATTTCCACAAAAAGGGATAAATGTCATCCGAAACTAGGAAACAGTAAAATTCTACAATAGAATTACCTCAAAAATGTTGTACTCAAAGGCCTACCCTGAAATACAATAATTCATGTGACAAAATATCAAGTGCATTACACTCAATTATTTTCCATATGAATAGGAAAAACTCACATAATAATTATACCCAAATTAAGCAAATATATCCTATGCTTTCCGACAAATCTAGACTGATTAGCCTCATCATTTCTGCAGAAAAATGTATTTTTGAGTAGATTCCAGAACTATATATACTTAAAAATGCAATGCACATTTTGATACCTATCCACTAGCACGGCTTTCAAAAAAAAAAAAAAATGTCTCCGCACTCAATTTTGTGCGGCAGTGACAGAACCTTATTCAAACGTTGAAACTATTTGTAGAAAATTCTTTCCCATTCTTTCCTCACCCCCTACCCGTTTGCTGACACGTTTTTCCTCTCTTCGATCTGGTTCTTCAAAGAGCGCATGCGCTCTCATACCGACTACATCTGTCAATCATTTCTGAACCACACCCCGTTGCTATAGTAACGATAGGTTTCCAGAAAACAAAAGTTATCTTTATGACGTCATCCGAGTTGCAAACAACGCCATCTGTTGGATAAAGCAGATTTGTGAAATTTCGAAGACGCTCAGAAATATTCATGATATTACCATAATTATCTTTTAAGGCTTCAACAGCATCGTAGTGGCAAGACCATCTGGTCTTACTTAAACTTTTTAAGGTAAATTTCAGTTTAATTTCATGAATTAGAAGTTCCAACCTACGGGTAGATGCAGAAAAGAAAACATATATTTGTTGCACTAACTAAACCAAAGAAGTCCACGATTTCAGTTGCAATCTTAACTGATTCTACACCAACCGGATACAGAGAATGGGAGGCACTCGGCACATAATTTTTTTTTAACATTTATAAACCCCGTGCACCACGCAATGTATAACACGGGGGCATACAACACAGACAGAAGAAAGAATTACAACACAAACATCCATGCCTTCTCCGGGATTCGAATCCAATCCCTACGGCACCGCAGTCAGCTTCACTGACCACTATACCGGATGGGCGGCTCGGTACATAATTTGCGAATTTATTTTTTTCTTTTAGAAGAGCTTGCACACTATTATATCGGCTTGACATATTGGCAGCGTTGTCAAATGACTGTCCCCTACAATTATCCAATAACAGTCCATTTGTTTCTAAAAATTCTTGTAGTAATTCTCTACAGTAATACTCTTAAGTCTAAGACAGAGTGTGATTATACTAATCTTAATTAATGAGACTCATATTTCATACACTTTCCCCAAAAACAATATCGTAGTACAATAGCAAGTTGGTCATTGGGGGACAAATCTGGTGGTGAATCTATCACAATTAAATAATACTTTGTGTCATCGTTATTTATTTGAGGAGTAATTGTTTTAATGATTTGCTTGCCCATGATCTCAATTATTTTCTCATATATTGTTTTTGATAAGTAGGATATTAACGATTTTGTTCGTAATTCTTGCTCTTCAATATGTTTATGAAAGAATGGGTCGAACTCTGCTAGCAGTTCCAGGGCACCCATAAAATTATCATTATGAGGAGAACCAAAAACTTCCTCGGTACTTCTAAATGCTAAACCTCTTACAGCCAAATACTTTATTATCGCAATAGCACATTCGAGAACATTGTGGTAATATTCTGAATGTGTCTTAGTTGCTCCTGTAATGTAAAACAGATTTTTTTTTTCATGTCAACCAAACTAACATGTTTGAATTTTCATGATTTTCTAAGCAACTTTTACGTGTTTCCCATCAGAAAAGCCGGTTGAGTATTGAGAATTTGTTTTAGGAAAAATATTTGCAGGTCAAAAAAAAAAAAAAAAAACACTACTTCTACTAGTTGAATAACATAACCAAAAAAGATCTTTCCAGCACTTGGCCATTTTTAAGTTTTTTAAGGAAATGATTATTCGAAAATGATTCTTTTTTTTTTTTTGTATTTTCTTACCGATGCAAAATATATATTGTTTGGATCTCTGTTTTGAAAATAACTCATTTCATGTGAAAGGATCTGATTAATAAAATTATTACTTAGCAATTTAGGCCACGGACCGCGTCAACGTATTTCTCAACTCAAACCTAATATTTCTAAATACTAAACACTTTTCGGTTGGGGCATTACTGATGTCCTCTAGTTGAAATATATCTTTTTCAGAAGGCTGTTGGTCATCGAGATCTTGCACATTTTCATCATTAATGTTGTTTCTCCGTTTTCTTTGGCTTAATTCCTTCGCTTGTTAATGTATCTGCGTTTGCTATACTCTTGTTACTTTGTTCTATTGTAAATAAAATTAAAATTTTGACAAATTTATTGTCTTTTTCTCGATTTAACAGTAATTTTCATTTTATCCGCTTCACTTTTATATTTCTGTCACACATATTTATATTGTTAACTAAGGACTTGATTTTCCTGAAAATAAATTTAAAAGTTTGGTCATAAAATTACGTTAACACAACCGACGGTGCTTAATAAACTTAAAATGTTTTTTCTTTTCAAATTTTTACATAACAATATAGTATATATCTGAGATAATTAAAAAAAAGTACTAGTTAATTTAAAAAAGATCATTGTCTATATTCTCTAAGACTTAAATCACTGATTATTATTATTTATTGCAACATCGGTTTAAAGAGTTTTTATAAAAATAAACTTTAAAATTATTCGCTCCACTTTAAATAAATATTGTTTTTCCGTTGTCATCCATTATTTTCTGTAGTTACCCATACTTAAAAAACAGGTTTATTACGAAAATCAAGACCACTTAATTTTTATCCAATATTCGAGGACATCTCCATAATCCACATAAAATGATTGTTATCCCCCCCCCTCCTATAGAAGTAGTTAAGTTGCTCACTATGCCAGATTACTCATTAGGCAATTGCCTATGGATCCCCACAGAAGTATGGTCTGTTTTCTGTTAGTGCTCCAAAAACAGGATACAGGGCCCCAAGAATTCAACTGCTTAAGGGGCCTCCATGTCATTTAATCCGACGCAGGTTGCTCATCACAAATTTTAAGACAACATACATATTTAAGGGAAATCCTGATATTTCAATCTTTGAAAATACCTTAATCATAACTTCCATATCTTCCTACTAAATAATTTAGAAATGTGTATCGGTACTTACTTTTTATTTCAGATACTATGCACAGGACCAAATCTCAGTAAATTATTATTTTCACGAAAATAAATGGCTTGCAGAGAAATAGTACCACTACGTTTGTATAAATGCTGGATGCTCTTCGGCTCCGCTTTGTGATAGAGCTTCTGTCTATTAATTTCCACGTACTCGGTGGTAGGGCAGAAGAGCAAAAGTAAGTTGCGCTTGCTCTCGAAAATAAAAATAAATTTGATATGGTATTTCATTTTTGATTTGAAAATTTTTTACTGGTTTTTTATTATATTACTATTTTGATTGTAAGCATCTTTTTCTGTTTGTTATCTTCAACGGCAAATGGGGGCCCGCCCTGGGCTGGAGCCCATACGTAAATCCGGCTTTGCTGATCAGACTACAACACGCGATAAAATTCGAAGTTCTTTTATAGCTCTTGACAATTGGACAGCAGGTTGGAGCTTACATGTTTTGTGTTTTATTGTATCTGCATGTCTCTCCTGTAACATAACCCCTTTCATGAACATCCCTTCTTTGTTTTCCGGTTTCTCAAGCAAAAAGACACTTTTACTGCTTTCCTCATTCAAATGGACAATAAACCATCCGCATCTTTTGTTTAACAGGTGGACTTGCTTCACATGTGTTCAGAAAGGATGGTCCCCTATTGTGAAGAAGAGATGCTTGGGATTATGCATTTTGCGTCGGAGTGACATGACGATTTATGATGTGTTTTGCGGCACCAAATAGGGCCAAGGACGGACTATCCTGCCTTGAAGAGCAAATGGTGTCCGAGGGAACCGATAACAGATTTTTCGTCGAAAAATAAAACTTATATACGGTATGTACTCTTTTGACACATAAATGTATTCTTTTAATACAGGACTTAAACTTCAGTATATGTATTTTTTAAAATAATTGTATGCATATGTACCAATGTTGTTTTATTACATAGTTTCAAATTTAAATGTGTAAGAAAAAATTTCTTTCGGTGCCTTTTTCCAACCCTCTAGATCAGGGGTGGGCAGACTTTTCCAGTAGGGTTTCTTTCCCGGGAATCACAGGGGGCTTGAATTTTCTATGAGGTAGCTATTTTTGACTTGACCTTAGATTTTAATCTCGGACATCGTTAACTGAACCTACTGTGGCAATTTGCGATCGTTCACCCCGAACGAAGGAATGTTCGTTAACCCAACTGTGGGGGTAAGAGTGTAATATGAGAAATTTAGGGGTGAGGATTTTTACAGCTCCCGTAGGAAAGACTGTGTCCAGATAAATTCCTGTCTATCGAGCTTCGTTAACCAGAAATATTGGATTTTTAAAGCAATCGCATTTCGTTGCCAACCAGCACTATATGATCGAAGATCTAAATTTATGTGGATAATGTAAGTACTAATACTTAAAACTATTATTTATTTAATATTTTTCTAAAATTTTTTTTTCGGATACTTGTTTTTATTATGAGCTATTTAATTGAATCAGCAATTTGAAGAAGGGAAGGAATGAACCCACAAACTGTTTGGTGGAAAATACTTTTATAAGAAATTGCGCAATTTTTCTTAACATTCGTGTGAGATTCTATATTAATATTTATGTAACAATAATACAGCAATTCAACAAACAAGAAATCGGTTATACAAATAAAATACTTAAATACAATAATTAACATTTTTAACGAACATAACGGCACTTCAGCAGCAAATGAGTTTTCAAGTATATATTAATATTTATCTCTCAGTAGCAACATTAGAAAAAAAATTGATTCAGCTTTGACTGGTTAATTTTCAAACACACATGCGAGTCAGTAAAGTAACATTAATTTTAGTAATTATTTTTCAAATGTGAATTTTCCCCCGAGATTTTTAATTTACAAAATCTAACTGTAACATTCTTTCCATGTCTGAGTGATAAAAGTATAAATTGCTTACGCTTTCTGAAAATTATTTCAAAAATGAATAATCAATTTATTACATATTTTTTGTACTTTTTAGCCCATTATATAAATAAGAATTAATTTTGTAACTATATGCATCCTTATTTTATATAATGATTATATTTAACAATAAATTGTTTTCAAGTTTTTGTGTATTCCCGGGATTGGAAATCAGAGAAACCCTATTTTTCAGGGTAGGAGCTACTAATTTTTTCAAGGTGTTGCGGTCCACCCAGTGGCGTAGGTGTAGTATACAATACAGTCGGATCTCCATTATACGATTTTCTCTATTTCGCGAACTTTTTCCTGGAACAAAGAACATTCTACGATTTTTTTCCGTAAAATAGCTCCAAATAGCGAAGTGCATTTCTATTCAATGAAATTTTCTTATGATTCGATTCTTTCCTCCGCGTTTAAAATACCGCATTTACCCGAATCTAAGCCGCACTTTTTACCCAATGTTAAAGCTACTGAAAATTGGGCGCTGCTTAGGATCGAGGGGGGGGGGGGATTTGTTGGATGTGTATATTTAGAGCAATAAAAACAGCTTCATGCACGTATTAATACTCTGATAAAATAACTAATTATTCGCTTCTTTTAGTTTTCCTTTTTAAATTTATTTTAATTTAGTAAAATTGGATATCGATAAACCATTTTAAGACTTATTTTTCAATTTTCCCAAAATCTTGTTGAGAATTTGGGGCGTGGCTTAGAATCGATGGCGGCTTAGATTCAAATAAATACGGTATTTCTAGACCTTCGTATGATGGAATGATTATTAGGTCTTAGTAAAGGCGGTCCCCCAATCGATCGCGATCGACTTAATGCCCACCCGGCTCTAGATAATTTGAACTACCGATATTTCGAAGTTTTGCAGTGGTCCTTCCAAATTAAAATTATCGAGAGGACTTTATGTATACATGAAAACCTCAGTTAATTGGTTCCTCATAAGTAGCGAATTCAATGAATCCACAGAGTGAAATATAATTTCTATACAAAATCAATTCACTCCTCTCAAATTTTCTTGAAACAAAAATATGTATATTATTTTTGCAAATACATTTATTGCTTAATTTTACAAGATGAAAAACTAAAATCAGCTAGCTTTTTTGCCCCCACCCCTCCTTCAAGCCACATGTGACAATAGTCTTCTAATTTTCACCTAGTTCAAAGGCCATTTTTTATCTGGATCAATTTTCTTAAAAATCAATTCACAAGCCCTAACAAAACATTGAATAACTTTTCAGGATTGTTCCAACAGTTTTTCTTTTTGTGTCCGCACATTTTTACTTCTTCAGTGCCAAGGTCAGATTCATCATCAAGGCGAGGTGTGAATATTTCATGGCATCAGCAGTATTCAAATGCAGATTGAGTGAGTATAAACTATAAAGCAACACAAGGGATGTTGGCAACAGACCTTGTAATTCTGAACCATTGGCAAGTGACAAGGATTACACTCAAGTTCTAGCATCCCTCTCCAAACTACCACACCATGCCAATGGCCAGGGAACTTTTGAGTCATGACAGATTAAATATTATCAGCATCTCTATACAGCGGGTCTTCAGTGACATTAAGGCTTGAACCCTGGCCACAAGCACTAGGTTTTTACCTTGGTTATATCAAAGAATTTGAAGCATAAGCAAAATCCAAACAGTACACCTGCTGGTATTTATTTCTAATAAATGGGTTAAGAAAAGATATAATTTTTTTTTAAAAAAAGAGCAAATTATGTGATTTGAAGCAGATGCCAAGAATAAATGAAGCACGCAGAATGAAATATTCTTGTATATTAAGGTTTCAAAGAATCAAATTTTGAACAGTGCGTTTAATTTTTAATAAAATGTAAAACATTTTCATACATCCACCAATTATCACACCTAGAGTGAAAGCAATTACCTACACCAATATATAGTTAATATTTCTATACTATTATCCAATACTTTCTTTGCAACTGATCTTTGTTCGAATCTATCACTTTCAACTGTTTAAGTGACTAATTATAAATTTATCAAGTATTTTAAAATTTTACAGCATGATAAATGGGTATATGCACATCTAGATAAAATTATATTAACACAGGGGCATTTTGATATGAAAATACCCCTCTAGTTTTTTATTTTTTTTAAATCTAAAGAAATTTTATTTTTATGAATTAAAAAAAAAAAGGCTTATTTTGTAACTTTGTCATAATCCATTTTTACAACAATAAATAAAGTGAAAAAATAAATCCCAGAATAGACAAAAGAGAATGGACAATGTACAAATTTGACATTTTAATATTTGAAATATAAAAAGAAGAACAGACAACAGTTTTTATTTATGAAACTATTCCTTATATATTTTTTACACACAATGCTATAGAAAATATAAAATTTTAAAATAAGAATGTTAGTGTGAATGCAATATCTGTTACACTGAAAAGGAAGAAAACTTTATGAACCTTTTTGCAACTATGATATCAATTGAATGAGCATCAAAAATGAATGAAAAACTTTCAACATCAGCTGTCATATATACATCAATGACTTATTCACATATATACAGTTTCACTACACTTGGTTGAAGATGCCAGATTAAGAGCTGAATCAGTGTATCCAACATCAGTATAGGGCAGAACAATTATTGAAAAACCTGGAGAGGCAGGCAGTCAAATACTTGAGTGGTACAGTTTTTAAGGCTATATATGCAAATGCTTATCAAATTAAATTTTAATGCAGAAGAGAAGTCAAACAGTAATATTTTGAGACAAATAGACAGGATTCTTTCTGATCCAGATTAAGCACAAATTCCATGTACTGAAAATGGCAACTACACAACAGGTTCAACAGAAATCTCTCAATCTATATCAATTGTTAGTCATCTGCTTAGACTGTGAGATCTCTCTTTGCCTTCTTGATCAAGTTTGTGTAATTTCTGTTCAGTTGGAAGTTTGTTAAAGAAAGGATGATCTAGAGCTTCTTGCAAAGTGATTCGTTGGGATGGTTCATATTCTAACATTCTTGAAATTAATTCATAGAGAAGTCTGTGTTCTTCATCATCAACTGGTATGTATCTCTGGAAAAAAAAATGCATATGTAAGCATTTATTAAGAAATTATCTAATTCTCCACTTGTTTTGTTAAAATAAATTTTTTTCAAAGAGCAGTTGGGAAATATTGTGCTTTGGAAATTTTGAATTGTTTGATATCCTCTATTTCCTAAATGAAAATTTAATTCAAAATTACTTAGAAAAATCAATATATGCAAAGAGAGTAAAGATGGAAGGATTTAAGATATGAAGAAAAAAGTAAATTTTGATACTTATCAGAAACATCGAAACTATGTAAACAAAAGCAACACATAGAAAACATACTAAAATTCTAGTTGCTCTATTTTTAAATATCATCCACCTGTTAATAGTCGTTATCTTGAGTTGAATGCCATTTCCTTCTGTTATACTGTTAACTAGATTGCTACAATGATGAAAATTTGGAATTTGCCAGGGGGGGGGGCAGAATTAACTTTTCAATTAAAAAAAAAAGGACTTACACACGTTTTTAAAACCAAAAGGACATGTTATGTGGATGGAAGTAGGCAAAAAGTGCCAAAGGAGATGTCGTCACTAGTTGCTGACACAGTTATTCTTTGAATGATGAGCTGATTCTTAAAGACCTAAGATTCCATTTATAGAAGCCTTATGCTTTATTTACTATTGGAACAACAAATTGTCATGGTGTTAAAGGTTGGTAAATTTAAGCAAAAAAGCAATTGCAAATTGATAATGCCAACCCAAATTCACTGTAATTGATAAGTACTTAAATAACCGTATATAATAGTCAGTTTTTATAACCTATAAAGGTAAAGGGGTTTTGACCTAATTTTGAATACAGTAATCCATCAACTTAATTTCGTCAGTTTGTCTTTTGTTTCAGTGCTAACTTTAAATGGTGCATGAAAAAAGGACAGAAATAAACCAGTCATTTTTTTTTAATCACTGAAACTCTGGCAGAATTGACACCCGAGCTGATGAAATTTGTAATGTGCCTATCTTGCCAGGTAAAATTTTTTTAATAGATAGTGATGATGTTCAAGACTGATGGATTCTTACAATCAGGAGTTAACAATTAATGAGATCAAAATACATGAGTAAGAATAAGACATTGAAGAACTTCAGTCTTTAAATCCAGTTCAATAAGAAGATTGAATAACGTGTTGGGAATTTGACAGAAAGC